>KZ805500.1:0-79912 GCA_003073855.1 Periconia macrospinosa
AAAAAAACATCCATGCTCTTGAAGCCACTGAAGCCAATGAAGCCAATGAATCCTTCATGAAGCCATTGAAGCCGAGAGAAGTCGGCTTCAGGCTTCAGCTTCATGAAGCGGCTTCATGAATCAGCTTCACGCTTCATGAAGCTGAAGCCGCTTCAAGCCAACACTGCAAAAGATTAGTGGTAAAAATGCCGTAAATGGCGTCAAGGCCACCAACACTCTCGGCGAAATCACAGAGGATAAGCCGCTTCTTTCTGTCGTGGGAGTCAACGTTGCGTTCGCCAAGAAGGGCCTCGATGCTGTAAGCTATACAGTTTACCTTCGCTTCCCCCCTTTCTAACATTATATAGCTTGGTGTCACCGACGACCTACTTGACCCTCTTTTTAAAGCGGGCCAGAAGGACGATGCGTTTGCACTTAATGACAAGGGTGTTGGAGCCACCAAAGAGGAATTCAAACCGGATTGGGATGAAGCGTTCTTGCAAGAAAATCAGGAGATCCACGGAGTCTTCCTGATAGCCGGTGACTCATTCGACACTGTGAATGCGAAGCTGGATGAGATCAAGAATATCTTCACCGCTGATGGAACTTCTTCGATCGCGGATGTTGCAACCCTGGCAGGTGATGTCAGACCCGGAGAGAATAAGGGTCACGAACAGTAAGTCTTCCTCGTATACAGACGAGCAAAGCTGATGCGATATAGTTTCGGTTACATGGACGGTATCTCGCAGCCTGCTCTGAAGGGCGTGGACGATGTCAATGGGAAGCAGCCCCTCCCCGGACAGTCTTTGATCGACCTAGGGTAAGCATTGTCCATAAAAAACATTGATACAACAGTTGACTGAACGATGAAGGGTGGTGCTACACGGACGTGGAAAAGATGCCATCACGGGTCGCCCGGAGTGGTCCAAAGATGGTAGCTTTCTGGCTTTTCGCAAACTACCACAGCTCGTCCCCGAGTTTGACAAGTAGGTATTCGCTGCTCCTATATCATTGTTGATGCTGACGGACACCAGGTTTCTACTTGACGCAGCTGGAAACATCAAGAGCTTCGATGACTTCCTGGATCCACCAACAGCAGCTGATATATTGGGAGCTCGCATGGTTGGTCGTTGGAAGAGCGGTATGTATCCCCAAACATCTTTCTTTTTTCCGCAAATATTAACATTAAATAGGAGCTCCAATTCGAGTAGCACCTCTCGAGGATGATGTCGCCCTTGCCAATGACCCTCAACGCAACAACAAATTTCGTTTCAACCCAGAGTCTCAAGAGATCTGCCCATTTGCAGCACACATCCGCAAAATGAATCCTCGGAAAGACCTCGACAAATTCAAAGGGCCACCTGATTTCGTCGATCCGGTGGATGAGCATCTAATCATGCGTCGCGGTATTCCTTTCGGCCCGGAAGTCACGACTGAAGAGAAGCTTACAAAGACCACCAAATACGAGCGTGGCTTGTACTTCGTGTCGTACCAGGCCGATCTCTCCAATGGATTCAGCTTTTTGCAAAAGAGTAAGTCTTCTATCTCACCCCTCGCTAATCTACTGTTGTAAATGTTACTAATGAAAATGTAGGTTGGGCCAATAACACAGCTTTCCCGCCTTTGAACGATCCGAGTGTGGTGCCAGGTTTCGACCCCATCATTGGGCAAGCTCTTGATGAGGTGAGAGCCATGTCGGGTGCCAATGATGATGCGACAAATGATTCGTTGCCTCTTTCAAGGCAATGGGTGCAATCGAAAGGTGGAGAGTATTTCTTCTCACCTTCGATTAAAGCTCTTGGTGGTGTGTTGTCTGGTAACTAGTAGTGTGGGACACCCGGGTCCGCATATAATCTGTAGTCCTCCAATTTAATCGTTCACCACTTCCTCGTGACTATGATTGGAACATTACGTATGTTTCTTTAACAGTGCGCACAGAAAATTTTCAGCACTTTGTACAGAAGCAGTTCGCGCATGTTGATCAAACCGTGAAAACTTCATTTGGAGTGATATATATGATATATGGCTACCTAGGTAGGCATCAATCGTGATTTTTCGTTTTTTCCTCATATCTCGTCTTCACTGAGCAAGAATGTTGAAACCAAGAAGTGGAAACAACCATTGCGGTGCTGCCCTCATTTACCATAACGTTTAGTTGCCTTTTTTTAAATCCAGCCCCCCAAGCCCCACTTCCAACAATTTTCCCACTCAAAGTGGCTTTTTCCCATTCCACGATTGAAATACACCCAATTCCGAGGTCTGTATTACTATATGGTCAGCTCGCCAGGTTTGCACACCGATCCACGTAATCCCCGCAATTTCTGGGCCGCTGACACGGCCAACATTGAGGAAAATCTCGCATTGTCATGCAGCGTATGGGGAATTCCCACAATTTATTAGTGCTTACTTAACCTAAGTGTGAGTGGGACAAAATTCTGAAGGGCGTTATGCACGGTTCTTGAGTTAAGAATGTTCGAATCCGTGCCGTTGAAGTAGCAATGTAGACATAGGTGATTTGATGGCGCGTGATGGGGACCGGCTGATGCAGTTGCCTTAAACAATTTTCGAAGTGATACATGAATTTGCAGTCCTCCGATTACGGATCTAGGCTTCGCCCTGTGTATGACGTTGAAGGCAGCTTGCTGACATCCCTGGTGAGGTTGCATTTGCGGCTGAGTATCCCTGGTACAGATTCCCGCTGCTTTAATTATACAGCGGTATTTGCTTAAGTTAAAGTCAGGAAAAACCCTGCTTCCGACAATCGTGGCTGCCCACCTGAGTTTCACAGCCACTATGGATGTTTGTATTCAATTATTAAATTCGCCAGCTCCTCATCGTTTACTATTATTGTGATTTACTCTGAGCCTTCCACGATGATGGCATTGTAATACATGATAATAAGGCTATATATGTGCTTATGTACAATGTTCCCGGTTTCCAAAGCACACGTCGAGCTTTATTACTTGCACCTTGGTGTCAAAACCTAAGTGAATATGGAAAGGGTGAGGGTTGATACGCAACCTTCCTTGTATGTCCCTAAAATTTTGGTGAGTTTGATGATTTATGACGGCGATTTGCGTGTTCAGATTAAGATAATATTTGTCTCAGACACCTCCAGCTTTGGCGAGTCAATGCTGGTATCATCTGAGCCAGCTTGAGCTAACCTAACCCAACACCCATTCCAGATGGTATAAATGTGACTTGCACCTTATAAGATGGTCATTTTGAGCCTTACAATAGACAAAAATAGGAGAGAGACCTTCATTCATCCGTGTCGGGCCAACAGCTCACCGCGGCTGACATTTTTGAAATGCTTATCTTTCTGTTTACAGAATCTCTGAACGACTAGCCGCCACCAGTATTAGTTAGGGCCTTTACAAGAGATGGCCAGCTATCTTATCACCAGTTGTTAGAACTCTTCCTGTTTGTGTTACATGTGTGTCGCTATGTGTATGTGCTTGGGTCACCCCCCTATTACTCTGTTGTCAAAAAGTCTGGTGTCAAAAAAGTCTAAGTGGTGTGTAGTTTTGAGTTGAGGTTCATCCGCCCGCACTTCCTGGCCCGAAAGTTTCCTTTGCCAGTACTGCCAACTCCGGGACTAAATCCTGCTATTTGTTATTGTTCGTGCGGCAAAGCCAAGCTTGACTACTTTTTCATCTTTCCGTATAGCAGAGCTTGGGTTTAGAGTAAGCTGCAGTTCTATAATGTTTGGAGGATTTCAGCGGCACTTCTAGTTATAGGGCTAGTCCTAACCTATAATGAACAGGAGGCGGCAAGGCGCTTCTGTTTGGATTGATTTGGGCCAATGAGAAGATTCGGAACTTGTTCCGCCGCCTCCTAGCCCGGCGAGATACGGTAAAATAGTAACGGATTTCTAATCTTTCTTGGCAGCGTACTTCGGAGATCGCAATGGTTGCCATATTAGGTTTTCGTTCGGAGTGACTAAGCAAACTGGCCCCATGTAGTTGCTAATATCTGCCATCCACCTTACCAGAACTAGTGAAGGCATTCCCATAAATGCTTAGAGCTTTAAGAGATAGTGTACAACTACTCAGTCTAACCTCAAACATACCATTCATGATTCCAGAATCATAAGTTGGTTATCCAAAATGCTAGAGTACGCATCAAAACCCGCTGTGAATGAGTACTGAGTACGATGAACAATCTCCAGTATATAAGTGACCAAGATGCGAAGCTTCTCATTCACATCACAACGAGTACTTCGGATACTTCATTCTTTTTTCTCTCGTCTATTCTTTCACTTAAAGGGATCCGTTTCGATTCTTCACCGACCACAATCATTTCAATTTTTCAGAAGCCACCGATAATATGCATTGCAACATGTACAGTATTGTGGTTATCACTGCTCTCCTCTCTTCTGTTACTGCCCTTCCGTCCTTGGAAATTGTCGAGAAACGCGGTGCTACCGATACCTATGGAGACTACACCGGTCAATGGAGTACATACAAAGACGGAGAGGGCAAATATGTCCGTTCGGACGACGTCCACCGCTATGCTTCTGGCGATAAGTGCTGGACCGATCTTTTTTACGTGTCTTCCGAGGTCAAGCAAACGGACTGGGAAAAGAAAACCACTATCGACTGCGCATCGACATCGGAGTGCGAGACGGGTCTCAACGACGGTGTCCAGTCCTGCAACGAATGGAGCATCGCAATCTCAGTCGGCGCCGAAGTCGGTATAATCAAGGATATCTTGTCCGTATCTACCGAGATAACTACAACCTATGGTGAATCCACCTGCGAAATGATGGGGACAACGGCCACTTGCAAATGGGATGATAAAAAGTGCCACTCCGTATGGGCCAGCCAGGAAGTGACAGTCAACAAAGGGTATATTCGTCGCCGTTGCAACTTTTTGAATGATAGAGAGGGTGACAAGACAGTCTGGAGCAAGAACTGGGAAGTGCAAATGAAGGCCAGCAATAGCGATGCAATTCACCTTGGCTGCGGCGCCAGTTGCAGTGCTACCAAGTACGTGCTTTAATTAGAGCCAGTGTTAGAGAACTGTTCCACCAGCTGCAGTGGATCGCAACGGAAGAGGTAGCATGTATTTTTTAATTTTGACTTCTGCTGGAGGAAGATTCGGGACACTCGTTTAGTATTTGCCATTTTATATTCAAGTACTCTGAACACTCGTTTGTATTTGCTATTTTGTATTTAGATTCTCAGAACGCAATCAATAATTTTTTAGTTGTAGGCACCTTTCCACTAATAAACTTATATATGTGCTATGTCTGTTTACGTTTGTTATTGCGGACAGCAAATTTTAAACGTAGGTACATTTTGTTCTTGAGTTAAATGCTCATGGTGTTTGTACCAGGCCAGAACTCAATTTTGTACACAGGCGCTCTATTAAAGCAATCCGCTCTTTCCAGTAGCGCGAACTCCCAAGGAGAAAAAAAGAAGTGTATTCCACCATGGGCCGTGGTCCTGCTCACAGTGACAGCAATGAACTTAGGATATGTCTTCACATTCTAATTCTTCATGGGCATCAGACCGAATATAAAGGCTTTAATTCTTTGACCCTGGATCGAGCATTTGGTTTATTGTCCTGTTGAATTGACTATTGATGCCCATCATAATTATTTCTTCCAGCTGTACCAGGCTTGGCAAATGCGATGGGCTACATGAAACCCGTCTGCAAATATCTGCTGAATAAGAAAGCTTCGACAATCTTTCTCGCCTGGGGTTTGTTTTTGTGGCTAATACGCTGATTATGAAGACGTGCGCAGATAAAATGCTATGTAGGAAGACAATACTTTGAAGTCCCCGAGCAAGCCACTACCCAGATTCAAGCGATGAACATCGCACCGGCCGAGAGCATTGTCGGGGATATGGTCATTTCAATGCATTTCTTTAATAATATCGGATATGTACAAGAGTTTGCACTTTTTTCGTCATTCCTCCGCAATTGAACGTTTCGCAGTCGCTTCCCGGAGGCTCGAGCGTGTAGTTAAATGTTGGGCAGTGCGCAAAAAACGGCATCCAAACACCAACTTAAAATACAAGCTGCGCATTCAAATTGCACTCCTCTCTCTGGCTATGAGCTACCCTGTTCTTGTCTACCGTAAATTGGTGATTAAAATGGCTCCGAATGCTCGGCGTACGCTACACCCGCGCTTGGTTACAAGCACCTCAACACCATAGTCGTTTTTTACTTCCGCCGATATATCACAACTGACGCCCAATTCAATTAATATGACCTGGTAGGCATAAGCTTGTCCCGAACGCTCCTTTAGATTACTATGATGTTATTCGCCAGTGTCGCACCGTTTTTCGTCGATCTACCTGTAAAGAAGTACGTCGGTTCAGCGGTATCCGCTGCCATAGTAGCAGTTCGCTTCCTTCCTGTGCACCAATTACGAAGTTCAAAGCGTCTATGCATCTTTGATATTGGCTCTAAGTCATTTCTAAGCACTCGGGTTATGGAGTTACTCGGTGGCCTCGTCGCCGTACGAGCATTTCATTGGCACACACACCAGGTTTTACGGATTATTGATGTATCAACCAATATTACATCCAGAATACTCTGCAGCTCTAACCAAACATTGCCCTATACTTGATTGTTGGAAAATTGCCGTTCTTCTTGTTAATGGTGCTTTCACCTCTAGTCCAACCCGCCCTTCGTCCCGGCATGACTGCTCTGGCTTCAATATTATTGGCTAGAGTTACTATGCTGCTGGAGCAGCTGATGATTAATTAGACCTGTTCGGGACTTCTATCAGTGCATTATCTAGTCTGCGAAAATTCGCGGCCTCGCATACGAGAATTTACGCGTTCACGGTCTCGAATACGAGAATTCGTGTCCTCGCATACGAGAATACGCGGCCTCGCATACGAGCATTCGCGGCCTCTGCTGCGCCCAAATATCTCTTCAGCGAAATTGTAAACGCACTAGAATATTGGCCAGCTTCTGGGCACATCGCCTTCTATAACGCTATATTCAAACATTACAAGGTTATCAAGATTATTCATAACAATATCAATCTCGATATCCGTACAGACACCAAGCTGCCGTTTGCGTACGTAACTATTAGGGAGTGGAAATAGCAGCATCATCTCCCGACTGGGTAAAATTAGCGTCGTGTTGATGCAAAGCTCCAAAAAGTAACAAATTTCTCCACGCTGGTTCACGTGGAGATTGCGAGAGGCAATCACAATAGATGGTATGGGCATTTATACTGCGACCCAGGAATCTTAATTATCAGTATGGCTACAGTTTATAATAATGCTATATTCTTCCAGGTACAGCCCGCGAAAACATTGCTCCTGTGAATGGGTCATTCGGCGAAAAAGACTTCGCCCTGTAACAACTCCTTTCACTGAGGCGCGCCATAGTTCGTCAGAGCTCCATTGTGATCCTCGATGCAGTACCGCTTACGTATATATTCAAATTGATGGTATGAGTCGAAAAGATTTTAGCGGTCATATAATTCTAGCTGCTGCATACCGGCTAGATACTATCACGGATTTTGAAGCCCGTAATAGTGATGCACAGGGGTCAAATACACCAGTCCGAGCGCAATATTAAAAGGGAAGAGTTTTAGGAATTATTGACAGGCGTAATCAGGCGCAGCTGACCGGACAGTGGCACAGTCTAGTTATTGTCCCTTATCATTGCCTATGCAAGAGAAAGAGATATTCCCTTCATACAAATGGAAGTTTTCTGATAGGCAATTTTGAACATATCGCAAATTGATATTTTTCCGACTGGATTCAAAACCTCATTCTAGTACACCGAAGATGATTAAATACCTGGGTGATCGTACCATATTCTATTAAGTTGCAACACGTTAATTTACCCTACCAAAATTTCGCTCGAAGCGAGGATTGGAGAGCCGTTCAAGCGGATACGAACGTTGCATGTAAAACCGAGCTTGCATAAAATAAGGCGTATTTATTATCACACCAACTTTTTTTTTTTTTTTTGGAGTGGGAGTGATTGGACAGCACACTCAGGCATCTCTTGATCATTGCAGCAAGGCTGGATAGAAGACGAATCATAAATCTAAATCTTTCCTATGTATTACGATGACGCTTTCGCTGGTAGGCTAGCTTACGCAGTACGCGTTACCCCTGCTACTAGTAATAGCCTTGAAAAAGCACATCCCATGACTGACCAACTTTCGTGTTTACACCGCTAATCGTCCAATCATTCCTGGCATGGGGGCCAAGACGCGCTCTCGCGCGGTAAAGCGTGAGACATCTATTTCCCCTCCGTATGAAACCTATCTTAATCGCAATCCGCTGGAACGATAGAAGAAGGCGTCCAGCTCCGCCACTCATGTATACGTACGGTATTTGTTGGTTCTCCTACCGATATGGCACTTGCTTTTAGTGACGACGTTCTATGCGCTAGAGTAAGTATACGCTTCAAACTAGTAAACGGTTGATGAGATACCTTCTACACAGCGGGACTAATAACGATGAACGATGAAAAAGAATATTATGAAGCTCCAGGTTTGGCTATCGTTCAATTCACAGCCTATATCATAATGAAAAATGAAAAGTAGATTATAATCATGGTTATCTTGTAAACAGTTACGACGCTTGCGCAACACTCTGGTCTCTTTTGATTCAGTGGTATCTCAATGCGGGGGAGTTACGTGGTGTTGTTGTACGTCCTGGTCGGTCATTTATCAGATGTCCGAATCGCCGCGACATCTCCACACCCTGAAGCTTACGCAAGCTTCAATTCTACGCGTCAATGTATTTTCTGTATTCAGTGAAGTATGTCCTGATAGTATTTGAGTCACATCATATATTTTACAAGAATTCAGTTGTCACTTTCTTTATTTTCATTCTATTACTATTCTTCGCATCATGACACACGCAATAGAGACCGGAGTCCTCTTTGGGATGCTTTCGGCGTCCGTTGGTCTTGCATTCGGTCTTACCCGAATCCGTTGTTACGCTACAATCTGCCCCGAAGACTACTTCCCTTTTCAAGTAACGATTCACATCGCTGTTTACTACGGAATGCTTGCGGTCCTCTCCCTGATACTGCTCCTCCGAGCTCACATCCCTGCGGTACGGTCGGTCATGGGAGCTCACGTTGCGAATACACTGCCAATAGTGAGAAGGAGGGTGACACTTGGGGGACTCTTGAGCTGCGCTTGGGTCGTGGGTTTGGCAGGTGCTGCAACCGGCGTTTGGCTGTCCAAACAACTCAAATTTTGGGGAGCGCGAACAGGTCCTCTGAATTGGGCTTCAGCAAAGATAGAGTTAACACTCACGGGTGTTACTGGCCATTATGCTGATATAATGCTTGGACTACTGCTTTTGCCAACGTCCAGGTTCAGCCTGATTGGTCGAGCTTTCGCCTTGCATCAGAGTACACTCCTATTGGCACATAAAATTATCGCGTATGCCTTTATCCTGTTCTCCATCATACATGGCGGAGCGTATATGGTAAGTTTGGTGCTGGGTATCACAAACCCTTGCGCAAATAACTAACTCAAAACAGAGTTTTGAATCCGGTGGTGGTGAAGGAGACAAGAGAAGGGAAGAAGCCTTCGCTTCAGGCAACCCCGTCATGACCTTATCGGAGTCGAAGAAAAGAAGCAGCTGGTTCACTCAGACAATGAACACGGGCATTGCCGCTGTCATATTCTTCTTGATCATACTTTTCACCTCCCTTTCCCGTGTCCGCCGCAACCATTACAATTTATTTTACTACACCCATGTAATACTTGGTACGGCGGTAATCATTAGTGCATCCCTGCATGCCAGCACCGACTTTTACCTCGTAATTCCCGGCCTACTTCTCTGGCTCACGGATCGACTTTACCGTCTCTGGGCTGTTTACAAGACCCACCAGAATTCAGTCGCTATGATCGAGAACGCAGGCCATGGTTGGGTCCGGATCTCAGTGGGTGCTACACCTCAGAACGATATGTCGATTGCGGAAAGAGACGTCAAGACCAACGATCCATTGGAATACTACTATCTCAGCTTTCCGGTTCTTAGTAGATTACAAAACCATGCTTTCACTGCGGCGATACCGGCCACGTCTCAAACTGGACCAAGATTTCTCCTGCAACCAACTAGTGGGAAGTCCTCAGAGAAACTATACAAAGAATGGACATGGAAGCTCCGAAGCCAAGCTTCAAATCGCAGCAGTTGTACTACTCTCTACGTGGATATCCAAGGACCATACCCTGTTCACGATGACGGCTACAAGACTGCTTCTCACATAGTTTGTATAGTTGGAGGCACGGGAGTCACCGGTGCTTGTAGCCTCGTCCATTGGTGGTTGGGCAACGGGTCGCCAGATTCATTGATGACTGTTATCTGGGCTATCCGGGAGCGTAAAATGGCCGATGTTCGAGAATGGCATGATCTCTGGAGTGCAAGTAGATCCATTGACACTCTTTCATTAACGTTGCACGTTAGTTCAGAGAATGGAAGACTAGAGGCATATCCGGCGCTTCAGCATGAGCTGAGGCGGAGCAATACACGTCCGGCCGAGACTAATCGTGCTTGGGTTTATGCCTCTGGGCCTGACGGTCTGCTCAGAGCAGCCGAAAAAGCGTGTGTCAAGGTACAACAGGATCTACAAAGGGCTGAAAGGGAAAGGATGAGATCACTTTGGAGTGTGTCCAAGATTTCGTGGTATATGGCTAAATGGGAAGTGTGATCATAATTGAAGAATGGAAGTGATGGGGATGATGAGAGAAGACGGGGGTTGAAGATGGTAGTGTTGTTTTCCAGGTACCCTAGACTAGCAGCAGGCCACATGTACGTGCGTCATTGCATTTGTTTTATATTAAGTCATCTTTCAACAGTGCAAACGCTGCTTTATCGTTTACATCGACAGACAAAATGCTGACAGTATCGACACAGATACCAGGTCATATCTCCAGTGTTACCCTAACCCCCAAACTAAACCAACCCAAAATTCTCGCACAAACACACGTACCACCCTCTCCTCAAATAACACCAAGATGTACCCTCGCGCATCATGTCATGGTTTTACCCTTGCATCAACGAAGGCTTCTTATGTCTCCCTGTAAAAATTTATACCATCTGGGAAATTTAATGAGATGATACGCTTACGCAAACGACTATTGATATTCGCAAATTCCAGCGTTCTGGAAGGGGAAGAGAAAGACGTCGCGCGGGCCGATCTGGCGGCACGTGGGCTTAGCACTAGACTAGAGTGCCCGCGATACCTACTGTGTATACATGTAGTTACCAAGGGTATAGGGGATTACCACATCGGGACGCCGCATATCAGGAGGTTCAGTTCCGTAGTGTTTTTATACAAATCAGTAGTTGGACCTATCTGATTCGTTGAGTACGATAATGTACAATACAAAGTTAACCTATTGATATGCGGCGGCTCGATGTGGTGACCCCTGTACGTGGAAAGCGAAGGATAGATACTACGCTCGCAAATCGCCATTCACGAGGGCTCCGCTGACAGCAGTCAACACAACAAGTGAGCACAGTAAGGAGAGTCGCCGCATTAACTCTTCAGGGCAGTTTACGTCATATGACATAATCAATCAAATAGGTACCGGTTTCATGTTTCACAATCCTTGTTGTCGAGCGATCGGCGGTATACTTCCCAGTATGAACTAGTAGATAAGGCTTAGTCCCATCTAAGACGCGACCGGTGACGTGCGAAGTCCAACTTCGAACCTGTTTACGGCCTTGGTAGACTATATTTATAATGAACATCCTGCGCATTCTTGTCGCCATCTACCTACCTACTTCACTCACACAATCTCCTGACCTCTACTGAACAAACCGCTTTCTCTAAAACAAAATCACCATGAACTCAAACAACCCCCAAGGCGCCGATAAGCCCGATTACCTCGACAAGGCCTTCGAAGCAGGCGCCAAAAAGTTCGGTGGCGCACAGGGACAGAAGGTTGCGGGGAATCGCGCGATGAGCGAGAAAATTGTACGTAAAAATTTCTGCTGAATCCATGTACAACCGTGTTTTCCATACTCATCTTCTTTTTAGACCGATGGCATGCGCAATGCGTACGAGAAGGCTACTGGAAAGAAGGTCAACCCCAAAATCTCGAACTAGGCGAGGATGCTAGGAACATACAATTTATGTCCATGCGGCAACAATTTACGATATGGGACGCATTGTTTTAACTGCGACATCGATATAAAGCTCGATTTCGCGATCTAGACGAACATGGAGCGAGTAGGAATGGCTTCATAGGATGAAATGAATTGATACCCCCGTACCATTGCAAGCATCAGTGCTACGCTATTCCACCAAGCTTAAATTGTGGCACCACTTCCGCTCCATATTTGATGCTGAATCCTTTATGCACTGTTGGTTGAATTTGCGTCTGCCGGCACAAGTTACACTCTAACTGTAAATGCTCACAATATTCATGGTCAATGTTTGCTAACAGATTCATACTCTGGGAAATCCATCCAGTCAGTCATGAGATCTTTTATTGCTAACCAATGCTAATTATCCAATAAAGAAGAGTAGAGCTCGACCGCAAATTGTTCATACAATTAAGAAATCATGATTGAGACACAGCTATGGTCGGAGCGGGTGGTTTAAATATATTCATAGAATGCAACAAGATTTCCCAGACCCTATAATCGCCTCCAACTCCGTATCATTTTCGCTTGAACACGAACTGTTGCTCGACTCCTCCCATCTGAATCCGCGCACAGCACCTCGCTGTTTCTCAAGCCACCTCTTTGTCCATTTCGCGACCCGAACATGCTCTACACCTGGGAAGTCCGCATCGTACATTCTCATCAACTCTTCTGCTTTTGCTAACTTCGCTCTATCAGTCGTGGTAGCCCATGCAAAGCACAACACCAAAGGAACCCACTCTGTGCTGAACGGTCGCAAACAAGACGCACTCTCTCCCAGTCCCAAAGACTCATCGACGAAATGACCCGCTTCCTCCGCCAGGCTTCCAGATAGGGAGCCTACGTTGGGAAAAGCGCGAAGGGTGTAGTTTAATATGGTTGCGAAAGCCAGTAACAAGCCATATTGCAGAGACCAAAAGAGCTTCAGTGCCATCTGGCCAGTAGGATCTTTCCCCGTATTCTTTTCTTGGGCAATACAGCTGTCAAGGTCAGCTAAGGATTTGCCGATCTTCGAAACGTGTTGACAGAGAACGTAGTAAGCGACCTCGATCCCTGATTGATACGATGCAGGGTCCTGCATGAACTCAGTGAGCTGGTAGATCCCCCGCAAGCTCAAACTGTAAGGCTGTCCTGCATCTTTTGCGCTCGGTCCCTGCCATGCGAGAGCCTTTTGGAACCAGGGCCCGAATTTGATTTTCGGGTTGTAAAATCGCTCTAGTAACTGTATCCATTCATCAGTAGTATAGAAAAAGAGGGTGAAGAACATTGACCGTACCAAAGGCAGAATTGTTACTGCCATTAGTTGAATTTCGAAAGCACTGGGGTTAAGGTTCATATTTGTGGCCCAGTCATAGGACTCTGCGAATCCGTTCAAAACGTGGCACATTCCTTCTAGATGGTTGCCCCACCTCATATCCGTCTTCGAGATCCAATTCTAAGTGAGCGTGCATGTTAGATCTTGTTCCATCCATTATTGTGCAATACCTACCTGGCAAATGATCAAGAAATAAATGGCACACAAAGTACTCGCGCTGAATCTATGTTCCGAGTTTTGTAGACACGTTCCCAGTGCTTGCAAAGCGTGACCATATTTCTTTCGAGCGTCTGTTTGACTGCACTTTTTCTCCATAAAAAGGTGAGCACCGATCACTGCTTCAACAGCCGCATCAAGGGCTTGATTCGAGCCTAATCGCCGAGGGACAAGCCCATACAAGCTGCTAGCGGTAGTTATAGCACCGAGCCTGCCCGTGCCGACACCAAATACCTCAAGGAATGCACTGCTTATACTCATGGTGTTGCTAGTTAAGCTTGGCAAAATCGTCACACGGGGTCTTTGCACGAGCTGTTTTGTGTTTGGTGGTTGGCGGCCGGAGGACACGAATCTAAACCTCTGCTCGCCTCCTCCCACGCATTCAATCTTTAGTCTCTTACAACGTGTACATGATGGCTTCAGTTGATCACATCCTCTATGATATTGTAAGCCCATTTGTAGCGATGATTGCGTTTTTCTGGCCTTACTTCTTCTGCGCTCGGCACGCTTTGCAGCCACGGCTTGTTGGCCCTGCAGGCATGGCAACATTTAATATCGTATAAATCGCATGAATGAATACCGTTCATTGACTCTGAACGGTATAGACAGGTAGCTTTGTAGGGTAATAGGTATGCAGTTTATGAAGTATGACGTCGGGGGCGGAGGAGGGCAGGGGGTCAGCATGTTTACTTTGCCAAGCATGATGTGACTGAAGAGGCATAGCTTAGTCGCTAATACTCTCTTTCGTACAAAAGGTACCAGAAAACCCTAAAACTCAGTTGGAAGTCACAATCACACAGCATTATTATTGAAGCAAAACAATCCCGAAATGTATTATTCTTGATGAGCCTGTTCAATAGGCATAAAACACATTCCCAGTGCCTCCGTCTCTTTTCAGGCGTCTGTTAGTCCACATCAGCCACAACTTGAGAGCCCACGCGGCAGCAATCGTGGCGAACGCGAACGCAGCGTTGCTGCTCATCGCGATCAAATACCTCGGGCCGTCGCTCTTGGGGTATAGATACGGCGTGTAGATAAACGACGCCATTGAAAGTGTATTGATGATTGAGAGAGAAACCGCTTTCTTTTCCGGCGTTTGACCGAGGGTTGCGGAGACCCAGCCGAGGATCACCGAATTAACCGAATATACACCTGAGTATGTTAGACACGGTGCAAAATCAAGATCGCGTATGCAATTCTGCAATACCTACCGGAAGCAAACATGAAGCATGAGATATAACGGGCGGGCATGTTTAGTGTCGCCGCGGAGATGACGAAACCGACAAGCGCCATGCCCATCATACCGGTGATATGCCACGTGCGTTCGTTGAACTTTCCAGAGGAAATACCTATAATGATTCCAACCCCTCCTGCGACAAGAGTTGGGGGACATGTGAGGACCAATGTGATGGTGGTGTTGAAGCCAAGCGATTTCACCACTGTCGGGAAAAACTACGCATCGTCAACATCACTTTCTTCAAGCCAGTCTCCAGCGTGGAAGAGTATAGCATACCTGATTGAAACTTGTCGCACTCAGATGCATATTCTGCATGAAGATGAGCAGATACAATCGAGGATCCCTCAAAGCTTGCATGAACCCCGCTCGTGCGCCTTTGCTCTCCTGCAAGCCGACAGTGTCTCTCTCCATTCTATCGTGCGCCATCTGTCGCTCCTCCTCGGTGAGCCACCTCGTAGTGAGCGGATAATCAGGAAGCATCCATATCGCTGCTACCGCGACGCCAAAAGTGACGAGACCTTCAATGATGAAAAGCCACTGCCATCCATGCATACCATGCTTGTCATCCAGGGTACTGAATGTGGCAGCAGCAATTAGGCCTGAGAAGCTCGTCGCGAAAATGTTTCCTGCGTAGAGAATAGAAACGCGCGTAGCGATTTCTTTGCGGGTGTAAAAAAGAGACAAGATGTATAAAGCACCAGGGTAAAATGGTGCTTCAACCACACCCAAGAAGAAACGCACAAGAACAAGTCCTACGTAGTTCTTAACGAGAGACGTAAGAGTAGCAACGGTTGCCCAAGCCATCATCGTCACAGCCATGTAAAGCGAGGGGCGGACCTTGCCAGAAGACATGAGCATGTTGGAAGGGATCTGGGCGAATAAATATCCCACATAGAGAATTGAAATGCATGTGTTGTACTGAGACCCAACAAGATTGAGATCTTTTTCAAGATCGTTCAGACGGGCATTTGCGATGGCATTCTGATCAAGCTTGTTTCTGCACCCATAATCAGTTTGAAGTCTTTGGCCGATAGTCGACGAGAACTCACAGGAAATACATGCAAAACAGAGCCGGCATGATCCGATAATCGAGCTTACGCACCAGAGCAATCTCTTTGGGATCGGTCTTTGCCACGGCGCCTGAGTAATCTCCTTCCGGCTCAAATGACGAGCTCAGGTCAAGTTTCCCAGGTTCGACATCTTCGAGATGGACAGAGCTGTTATTCTCTTTCTCCTCGAGGATTTTCACAGTCATTGTGCTGTCGTGAGACCTGCAGCACACAAGGAGGAAGAAAATGGTGCGCGTTGCGCTGTTGGAAAGATCATTCAATCGCTCACGTTGGGTCCACGTCCGATTTCTCTTTTATATGCGTCTCGGAACTGGTTCCCCCTAGATGTTTCTGCTCCCCCGGATTTTTCCCCAGAGTTTACAGTTCCCCCGGGGTTTACCCCAGATCTTGCCCATTTCGGACAAGTAACCGTATGTGATGCGGGGGTGTTGGTTTGACGACCAATCGTTAGCCCCAGGGTTCAAGCGGGTCTCATTTATTGGCAAATGGATTACATTTGGGCGAGCTAGTAAAGATCTAGGCACCTAAGTAGCAACCACACGAACGCTAGGACAAAGCCTTGTCCGAGTTCATTACTGGCTCGATCTAATCATCGGACTTGAGAAAGTCCTAGTTGCGGGGGATCGACTGGGGTACACGATCGACTATGCTAGCCAATTCACTGAGGCGGAAGCCCACAGTGCTGCACACATCAGTGGATCCCAATGGTCAGTATGGGGTATCTTACGATGAAAGCCTTGAGATCATATATTGCGCGTCAATATCCAGTAAAATCAAGCATCATCATAACTTCAGGCTTCAAATCAAATATCTTCACAACTTCACATTTCAAATCAAAGGTCATCACAACTTCAAATTGCTATTCCACAATCACGGGCTTGAACCCCGCAAAACCTCTTATTTCTCCAAATTATTACACAATGGGTTCCATGCCGGAGGTTCAGAAAGCTCCCCAAATCGACCTTGCCGGGCTTGTTCCGGCCCCGGTCACGCCCTTCAACACAGACGGCTCTGTTGACTATGCTGCCATTCAACGCATTGGCTCCTGGCTCGGCAGCATCGATGGTGTCAAAGGCTTGGTAGTTCTCGGCCACGCCGGCGAGGGAACTTTCCTCACGCAAGAAGAACAAGTCGCAGTCATTAAAGCTTTCGTCAAGTCCGTCGACGACCGCATTCCCATCATCGCCGGAATCACTACCGAAGGTACCGAAGTAGCCGCCCTTGAGGCCGAACGTGCCAAAGCCGCAGGTGCCAAAGCCGGCCTTTTATACCCTTGCCACGGCTGGTTGCGTTTCGGATACCAACCCGGCGCGCCCCAAGACCGATACAGAAGGGTGTACGAAAAATCCGGCCTCCCGCTCATCCTCTTTCAGTACCCCGATGTCACCAAAGCCACATACAATCTCCAGACCTTGCTAGAGATCGCGGCGCAGCCTGGCGTCATCGCCATGAAGAACGGCGTCCGCAACATGACGAGATGGGACACCGAGATTCCCGTTATCAAGGCCGCAAACCCAGATCTTACTATCCTCACTTGCCACGATGAACACCTCCTCCACACATGTTTCGATGTCGATGGTTTCCTTGTCGGATACGGATGCATTGCACCTGAGCCTCTTCTTGAGATGATCGAAGCGGGAAAACAACGGGACTACAAGAAAGCAAGAGCTGTCCACGACCGCTTACTGCCAATCACCAAGAACGTATATCATCGGGGTTCGCATATGGAGGGTACCGTTGCACTGAAGCATGGCTTAGTCGCCAGGGGCATACTGGAACACGCAACGGTGAGAAGTGGTTTGATGCCTCTACAAGAGGGTGCAGACAAGGAGATCCACGCCGCCTTCAAACAAGCGGCGTTGCCCAAGGCAGTGGTGCCTCTATCAAAATAGATTCTTTTTTGTATGCTTGCAGGATTTTATTAGCCTTATAGTTTATTTTCAGGGTATACCAATTCAATTTCATGACCACGATCAAACTTGTTCTCTTAGTCTCCAAAACCTAAATCGTTGCCCATGATATACCCCATGTCTTCGCCGTTGAAAAGAGTCATAATGTCATGATTCGAGATTGGGTTATCTGACAATTGTTGCGCGATTCCAAGAAAATTGCCCGAGCTCGCTAGGTGCGGGGCTACGAAACTGACAGGCGGGAGGTTCGTTGTGTAAGGAATATCCGAGAACGACAAGTCGAGGTTGTGGTTGGGTGGTGGTTGAGGAATGGCTTGTGCAGCTCCAGCTGAAACTCTATTCGTTGCAACTGCCATTGATGATGACGAAAAAGTGTTGTTAATTCGCATTTGTGACGTGGAAAATCTGTTTCTAGCGCCTGACTCCGTGCCCATACTGGATCCCTGATGCGTGGTCGAATGACCCGCCACAGAGTTTTGCGATGACCCCCTAGAGGGATCCTCTAATCTCGCTATCAGGTTCCGGATCGCTACAATGCATGCTTCTGGCCAATTCGTTCCCCTAAGTGCTAGGTGCTTCAAAACCTCTATGCTACGATTCGCAAGCTTGGTTGCGACCTCCCGTGGCATTTGATCCTCCGTCGCTGCAAATATTATTATGAATGCACTCATCCATAATGCCCATGTAAATGATGGCCACATTAGTGGACTAGTCTGCGCAGGTGCGCTCTGCGAACTGGATTCATTCCCCACGTCTTGGCGGGCTTTATGGAGCGTATTTATGATGGATCGCGAAGCAGATATGCACCGTTGAAGGGCAACATTGTACGCAGAATTTCTGGTTGAGGTGGCGAGGACTGAACGGTGGAGTGCTATTACTAATTCGAACCTAAGAACCACAAGCGTGATTCGGTGAGGCTGCGCGATAGCTGGAGCTGGATCGTGGTCAGACAGATACTCGTCGATGTAGTTCCACCATTTTGTGTGCTCCGCCTCTATCCGCATAATGGTTTCCGACTCGGTAATGTTGCTGTCAAGCGCGGCTCTGTTGCGCAGCTCCATAATGGAACCCCTGGTTTCCTACCTCATTCAGAACGATTAGTGGCGTTGAATAACACGGTGTGTAATATCGTATAACGAATGAAAAGTTGCACTAGGGAAGACGTACCGCGTGTCGAGCGAGAAAATCAAGCAGGTCCAAGCGGCTATCTCGTTCTTCATCCGCATTTCTAGTTCCATGTTTTTCCGAATGCGGATAGCATACATCTACATCCTCGAATCTTATTCCAAGTGGGATACCCAAACGAATGCAAATGTAGCGATCAATGCAAAAAATGGACCAAAAAAGACGCTTACGAAGCTCCGCCTCAGTCGCCGCATCTCCCCCAATTCGAGCCGGGCAATGATGAAGACGAAGCTGGAACACCATGCGTACAGCCACTCCTTCGAGACGAGAGGCTGCGTTGTAGCGAAGCATTGAGATGAGGAAGACTTGAACGCTCACAAGGGTTTGGAGTGATAAGATCGACGTTTCTTCGATAAGGGTTCGCCTCACACTATCTATGGCGTCCATATGGGACTGAAAGACAAACATTGATGGTACTGGCTTGAGTCGACCAGGCTTTTGTCGTGCATCCATGAGCGAAATGGAGATGATGGCGCGCAGCATGGTATAATGCAAGTCCTGGGTGGACGGTAATGTGGTAATTTCTGTCTCCACAACTTGGCGGAAATAGTCAAGAATTGAAGGGGCATGAAGAAAAGGAAAGGCCGGATGCCAGTGGTCGAAGTAGTTTTGACTCCAGTCTAATAAGTCCTGAAAAGTGCAGTGGGCGGGACTAGATGGTCCTGTAGATGGTATAATCTCCTGCGGTCGCCAAAGCCATTTTGATGCATTATGGGTGTTTCCTGACATCGCATCGGCTTCTCCAGGTGCAGCATCACTTTCTGGCGTGTCGAGGAGAGGCCGAGTCCCGGAGGAAATATGAGATGACCCAACCGTAGGCGGCCCACCCTGGTTGTGGGGGCTGGTGCCGAACGAGCCTCGATTATAATCTCTCGGACTAGAAGTTTGAGGACCATATTCCCTAAGCTGTTGGCCCATTGTCTGAAGGAACGCTCTCCTTTTTCTAGACGCTGGACTGTCGCCCGAGGCGTCCGCCTGCTCTACGTCATCTTGCCTTGTTCGGCGTTTGTTGGGGTTCGTCGTCTCCGGCATTTCATTGCATGGTTCATCATCACCTTTGACACCAATTGGAGATGGTTGGATTGAGATGGGAGAGCTTTGTATATCGATAATTGTGATGTTTAAGCTGTGGTGTTATAGTTACTACCTGGAGGAGATAAAGGAGGTGGAGACACGGGAACCCCACACGGCACTAAATTTAGTGGCAACAGTAAGACAGAACAGGTCAAGCGCAAAAAATTTCAACAGTATAAATTTCAAAAGTATCTTCGCCATTGCTGGCCTGCATCTATTACAGACGCCTGTTCAACTCGAGGAGCAGGGTTTTGTATATGGACTGGTAAAATCATCGCTGGGCTTGTGGTATTTGCGTTGGAGGGGCGTTGATCTTGTGGATTTAATGCATGTTCAACCTGCATCGAAGCCAAATCTCCAGTGTGCTGATACCCAAGCTCCACTCCATTTGATGGGTTCGGCGGTGCGCTGATTCCCGGAAGAGTGCCTGTTACTTCACATCTCTTCTGCCACCAGGACATCCTGTCGCAATCTGCTCCCAGGGAACAGGTGTTCCACTCTTCGAGTTTCTCGGTTTTTGACTGTTTGTAACTGAACTCCGCAATCGCCTCTCGCTGAGCCTGCGATGAACGGAAAGGCTCGATCTGTACAGGAGATGCGTATAACGCGCAAAGTGACTCAAACAGCACCAACTCCGTTTCCAGAAGCCGTTTCTCAAGGACTGATATGTACCCAGGTGGAATGCCTCTCTTGTTACCGTTTGGATATCGACAAGAAGCGCCGCTAGCAGTGCATTGTGCGCATGCGGGAATTGTGCGGCTGCACTGCGTGCGCATAGCCGTCAGCCCTCACTTACACCTAGTGAACAGAACAAGATTGCAGCATACCTTTGACTTTTTATTGCGACAGTTTTCGCACGCGATCGGATGAAGTTCGGTTGCTTGCTCCTGTGACGATCCCATTCGAATTAGCAGCCATTGGGCCAAACCCCTCCCAGGGGTTTGCCCGGGGTTCAGCGGAGGATAAAAGCTTATACTGACAGTCTGCATAGCTAAGGCACATGATGATAGACACGGACTTATGTAACTGTCGATATCTCTCTTCTTCGTAATGAATGGGCAAACCCTTGTTGCGCGTTGATCTGGTGCTTATGAGACTTGTGGGGCGTGCGGTGACGGAGTTGTGCTTGTCCTAGCGCAAAGCGGATAAGCGGTTCGCCGGTGGGGGGACGGAAGAGAGTTTGAACCGTCGAAGGCTTATGTATCATGCTATTTCACATGCACGCCAAGAATGTTAGACGCGTATTGAACCAAGATAGCAGATATGACATAACTGTTCACTGATGCATGTGATAGGGGGGAGGGGTGGTGAGGGTGCCCCTTCAAACTTTCAACCAGGGTGCCTTTATCATTTCAGAATCCCAACAGGCATCACTCAAATGGATAGGCTATTTCACCAAGGCACTATTTCAGAGAAGAGAAATAGAAATTTCCAATTGCTATCGAGAAATCGTTCATGGTGCCGCAGTTACTGGTACATCTCATCTCGGAGCATTTCCCCGCCGTGTCATCACCTATGAGACAAGATTCTCCTCATCGTCTTTCTCTCTTACCAATCGCTCTCGTACGCTGTCAAAATACTGGAAGCAACGATTCGGAATAGCCATGACGATAAGCTGTCGTATAGCAGGCAGACAGACGGACACGAAACCGCTCGCCAGTTCAATCGTAGTCCAAATAGTCACTTCAACATAGTCCCAAGTCGGATCAATAGAAACTTTGAAATCAAGCAAAAACTTGAGACGCACGATCGTCGCGACGAATCCACTTCACAGTCCGTTAGCTAAGGCCAGTGAGGAAGTTGTAGAAACACACGACTCACAGAGTCCCAACTGCAAACATAATTCCTATGACGACCTTCCGGCGATTCGAAACATTCAACTTCCCCACGAAAATTATCGGCAGAATAATCAATAGGAAATCCTGGGCAATCGCGTTTCCACTATTCGCGAAAGCCAAAGCACTGATGTCTAAACATGTTCCTTTGACATCGCGGTCCCAAAACCTCCGGACGGGCCAACACGAAAACACCGTGGCCAGGAATATCGCTAGATTTGATGAGACTATGTACGCAATCAACGTATAAGATAGAATTCGAAAATTTCGCCAAGGGAAGATTTGGAGATAGAACATGACGATGGAGACTTTAATCATGCCCAGGACAATGACGTAGGTGGTGGATGCAATGAAAAATAAAAGGAGATTATCTTTTAGTTGACCGTTTTGTAGACTCCATATGTGTTTTCCGAATCCCATCTGCGTCACTAGGATCCGATCAATATGCCGTCATAATGTATGGGCAAAACATGACTTACTTGCGATAACAAGACCGCAGGGCAGTGTGGTAAGCAGTATGGCAGCGATTATTGTATAATCATCTACGCCTAGACGTTTATCGATGTATTTTCGATATATTCTGAGACATACAGCTAGGAAAGCGGCCTCATAGACCACGATAGTGGCTTGCAGCACTTTATTCGACTTAGACTCGTTGGGTAGCCCGCACAGGGACGCTTGAACTTTGGAAGTACCTAGACTATTTAGCTAATGTTCGTTCATCATAAGAATTTCAGTCCCGATCTTGTAAACATACCCAGTGCATCCGCCATCGTACAATTTTCTAGAAGGCAAGCAGCGTTTGCTTGAGCCAATCCTACATTCTGACATTGGCAGTTGAGATCGTCGAGAGCGCAGCCACTTTCTGGGATGACGGAGATAAAGCATGATAACTACGAATGTGAGTTTTATAGTGGTGGTTTTGGGTACAAAGCGAGATACCTACACCGCATGGTGGAGTATCAGCCAGCGTTAATGCTCGCGGGAAAATATCGACGGTATGTGCTGTTGCACTATGGACAAGAATCGAAAACAAGCACAACGCCCACGCAAAAATCATTTTTGCATCTTTGAAAGGTAATGCAATTTTGGATAATCCATCTCTAGGGAAAGGTTCATTGTATATTCTTCTGAGAAGTGTCTAATCAAGTCAATGCAACAGCATATCCGGTTCACATGCAGGTACGGTGTGATACACGTCTTGTCACAGAACGTCCAAGATGTCAGGCCACACTAGCTGAACATAGAAGGACTTCCGATCCATCAAATAGTTGTTGAACCTCATCGTACGGAGGAAACTCCGACTCAGTGTGCTATGTTCGTAAAATCTGGGGTGAACCAATCAGGTTCGCACATCCATGGTGTTTCAAGCGGGAAGTTGAAACATCTCAATGGCGTCTATCTGCGGCGATGGCGGGACGGTGGCACGTTACAAGGGCACGAAGCGGACTGGATCGCAAGCAAATGCCGAAAACTAAAAAAATAGGTCCGATTTTTCAGTGACAAGTTCAACGTTGAGTTGTAGGGCTGCAAACTAAACTATAATAGAGCATTATAGTAAAGAGATATCTGGGGCTGTCCCCCTATAGCGACCGGATTATGCATTCGGGGTGCATCCCTATACTCCCCACCCTGTGCGTTAACATTGGCGGCCTTGTCGACCAGCAGCTTCACAATCAGCTCGTGGACCTGAGATAGGACCGCCTGGAGTAAGTTACCGTGGTCTCCACCCAGCACGAAATGCTGTATGCTGACTTGATATCTTTTCAGGGTTGGTCAGGTAGGCGATGCTTGTTGAGCGCTTGCAAGTCCTTAAATCTATTTTACTTTTACTTTATTGGAACATCGCATCTACGACACTCCGCATCCTTACCTAGAGTAAGAAAAGAACCAAAAGCTAAATCTATCTCTCCGACAGTCACCGTCGAAACAACCACGTAACTGACCAAAGATCAGTACTGAAACATCTTCAACTATATAATATTGAGATAGTATGTGGTTGCATCCACCCCATTTGAATCTGGCCGGTAGTTCATAGACCACAAAGACGTGTTTCTGCCCAGCGAACCCTTATTGGTGCTTTTTAGTAATCAGAGGGCCACCCCAGAGGGCAAAAAAAGTTGAAACCGAGCACTATTACCCAATTAGGAAACCCTAGAGTAGCATATAATAGGTTCTAAAAAATTATTATTTTAGCCTATATTTTTACGTATTTTAGAATATAATATATTTTTTTAATTATAATTTTATTATAACTTTACGATTTAGGTATATATATACTATACTTTTACCCCCCTTTTTTTCTTTTATATAACTTTTCTCTTAGTTTAATATAAATAGTATTGAGATAATTTTTAAGCATAAATATAGCTTATTTTTTTAGGATTTTTACTTAGATTAATTACTTACGCTTTTTTCTATAAATTCTATATAAATTCTAAGTAAATCTTATATAAATTTTAATTAAAAATATAGAAAAAAGCTTTATATTAGAATTATTTATAATTAAATTAGGATTATTTATAATTAGCAACGTTATAGCATCTAATTATGTAGTTATTTTATAGTTTTACTAGTAAAATACATAGAATAATACATATTAGGTGTATAACTAAAATAGGCAGGGAACGCTGGCCGCTGACGATTTTTGTACCCCTCGGGGTGGACCTCTGATTACTGAAAACCATAATATGTGCAACTTTGGAGTGCGCAGGTATCATGCATGGCCGTCTTATTCTTCCAGAGTTGTCATGTCATGTGCATCACCCAGTTCTTTGTAGTATCGATAGACGAAGACAAATTTCCTTTCCACTAGAGCTTCAAGATGGCCGTCAACATGTCGCGGAGTATTGGATAGCTGACCAGCGGATAGTTCTGTAATATATAGCCTTCACCCGTGTGCCTTTGGAGCTTCCACTTGTGTTAGTTTGTCAGTACCCAGTACTCATTTTAATATGACTGCGCTACCACTCAGGCGTCGCAGCGTAATCGCCATGATCTTGTGAGTGTTGGGTGTAATCGAAGTCGCCGTTTCTCTAGAGCCATAATCACACTTCATTGGTCAAGGCGATCGGCCTTCCTAGATCATCGCGCCGGCCTTTATGAAAACGCCGATTAAAAAAATCTCTCTTCTTCAGCACAATTGGTTTGATTAACAGTTTTCCATGAATATATGGACCTTGAATTGATTAAGATAAACCTCCAGAATACAGACTCAAATATCGTGGATCGAAAACTCAGACTACCTACAGATGACATGCCCCACCTCGCCACGGAACGTAGAAGACATTTGTCCAACAGGTAGAGTATCGGCATGTCTTCGGAATAGAATGAATCAAATACTAAAAAGCTACAGGTCCTCACATAGGTATCGCAAAATACGGGATAAGATCATATCTTACAGCGCAACTACGTGTAGACGCAGTGATCGAACTCCAACTCCTCATCCTCACAATAAGCATCGGCATCCAAGACGCGATCGCCTTCCCAGACTTCAAATGCTTTGTCTCAAACCAGACGGGAAATACCGTCGTCCTGGCGCTGGGCGTAGCCGGTCTAGGCGGTAATCAATTCAGCCTGGCCAACGTCGGCATCAGTCTCGGCGCCTTCGTCACGGGGGCCTTCATCACCGGCCAGATCGCCAACACAGTCGGCTCCTATCGAAGGGACTGGCTGCTCTTCACGCACATGGCACAGACTCTTATGGTTTTTGGCGCTGCGGCTATCCAGGGCGTCAAGGGTGAGCTGGCTGTGGGGTCCGGTCCTTGGGCGATGGGGTCCATTGCGTTGCTCGCGTTTTCGTCGGGGGCCCAGGTGGCGTCTATGCGCCCGATGAGGATCCAGGAGATTACTACTGCGATGGCGACGGCGGCTTGGGTGGACTTTGTCATCGATCCGAAGCTGCTGGCAGCTTGTAATCGCTCCAGGGACCGGAGGGCGTTGTTTTTGGTCACACTGATAGCGGGGAGTTTTATGGGCGCGTTGATGTACAAGTCTGTCGGCCCGGCGTATACGTTGGTACTTTCTGCGGCGGTGAAATTGTTGGTCACGTTTACATTGCTGCTGAATCGGGAGCGAAACCAGTGAGATGATGACTTCACCCCGCCGGTGATGCCCGAAACGATAATATTGCACTGGGTTTCTCCTTCCAGTTTGTCACGTTTGGGCATCTTTTATACTAAGGATTTATTCTGGTTCTGCGGTTTCAAGACATGTCACCTCTTCCAGCCTTTTGGCCCAGCCCATCTTCCCTTGACCATAGCTGCAAAATACACCCAGGGGAAAAAATACTTCTTCATGTAGTAAAACGCCCGTTTTGGTTTTGCCTGATTTACAAACCTCCCTGATGTCTCGTGTGACTGGCCTCCATACGCGAACTCAGCAAGCTGAGCTGTTCATAGTCGATATCTGCTCTGCCAGACAGCACGATCGTGTTCTTTTCACGCTTGAACTCGTGAAGTTTGTCGTTTTAGAGGTGAATTTTAGGGTCGATCATGTCTTGCAGTCTTTTTCTCAAGTCCGTCTTGTTCTCAAGGCCGCTACCAACCAGGGTCCATCTGGGCTAGTAATGGTTCCATCTAGCCGGATCGATCAGAGCGATATACTTTGAACCGAAGCTTCCTGAGCGCAGCAGTGGGTTGATAATGGTGATCCTGGCGGTTCCACCGCCTACAATAACGATTCTGTGGCTCCGAGAGATTGAACTGACAGGCGGTGCGCTGGTAATGGAAGACAGCGACCATAAGGCAGGATCGATTGGGCTGCGAGCAATTGACTGTATGATGACAAGACTAAATGCATTGCAAGAGGGGGAGCGGAAAGCCATTCTTTATGTTGTTAACGCGATGATGCAAAAGTGATACGTATCTTCTGGAGGTTGGGCAGTGTGATATCCAGAATGTGAACTTAGATCATAGGCAATAGAAGCTCGCATGAGAGCTTCCCTATTGCAAATTACCTAATGTGGTGCGATTTCGGTGATATGGGGTGATGGCGTCAGCGAAACGTTCTCAGTTTCGGTTGTAGAGCCCGAAGACCCCGGGCGGGCATATCGAGGTCGCCGATTGAATACATAAGGTAGAAAGAATGGGAGCCCTGCACACCTGCAGTGGGCTTTCCGTTCAGCTTTTTTATTCTATTCAGCCTGGTATTTCTCCTTATGCTCGAACGTGCAATTTCCAGAACAGCTGTATTAAATATTTATATACGTCCAACTCCCACGTTTCTTCGTCGCGCTCCGCGAACGCTGCATTCACTCCGTCATACTACCAGACGAACATACACCACCGCATCCATGCAAATAGAGTTAGGCAGGTATCTGAACAGCATGCAATCTCTACATACTACCTCTTTTCGCAAACCAAGCGATCCCGTTGTCCATGACATCTTCGACAAGGCCACGGGGTCATGGCAATACGTTGCAGTAGATCCAATATCATCCAGAGCCGTCATAATCGATCCCGTATTAAACTTCGATCCTGTCACTGCAAAATTCTGGACGGAGTCGGCAGATCGTATACTGGCCATTGTGAATGAGAATGGATATAAAGTTGATATGATATTGGAGACACATGTGCATGCGGACCATATAACAGCGGCATCATATCTCCAGCACACTCTCGGCAGAAATGAGGGGATCCAGGTACCAATCTGCATTGGAAGCCGGATTAAAGCTATTCAGAAGTTGTTCGGCGAAAAATACAATATACCACCTGAGGAATACGAGGGTGCTTTTGACAAAAAATGGGACGACGATGAAGTCTTCAAAATTGGAATGTTGACCGCTCAGGCCATTCATCTACCTGGCCATACTCCCGATCATATGGGCTACAAGATTGGTGGTGTGTATGACCCCAGCGACTGCATTTATTAGAGTCAACGTTGATCTTGTGAGACAGACGACGTTTTCGTGGGAGACTCGGTTTTCTACATGGACATTGGGTCAGCGAGAGCTGACTTCCCTGGCGGCAGTGCGCAATCCGTCTTCGATTCATGCCATAAGCTATTCTCCTTGCCGGACCATACAAGGATCTGGAGCGGGCATGATTATCCGCCGACGGGAAGAGATGAGCCCAGGTCATGTACGACAGTCAGGCAGCAAAAAGAAGAGAACAAACACCTGATTATCGGTACGAGTAAAGAGAGCTTTGTGCAGCAGCGGCGGCAGCGCGACGAAACGCTGGCGGCACCAAGGTTGATGCATCAGTCGCTGCAGATGAATATCCGGGCGGGGCGCCTTCCTGAAGAAACGAAATCGGGGGAGCGAATGTTGGTGATTCCGCTGAGAACTGATATGTCTTGGTGACGGACAGATGCAATAATTTCTGAACTTCAAACTATCACTGAGCAATCGACGTGGTGAAAAACTCAAACTACGTGGTCGTGCATGTATCTCATGCCCGTTTCCATATGAAACATTTTTGTAGTTGTTAACTCAAGTCGGTTGTCAGATTTGGCTTTTTTATTACCTGTGGACACACTGACAGGTGTGAGTGCCGTCCCAATTATTCCAAGTCAGTATCATCAAACAATCTCATGTGATAAAAAAAGAAAGAAAAAAAAAGACCTACACGTAGCCATATCCAACAGCTTTTCCTTATCCTTCGCAAACTTCATTCTACGCATCCACAATGCACCATCGCCGAAACGAGTGCCATGATCACCTCGCCTAGAGACTTGTTGAGACTTTTATTATAGGTAACCACCCTGCTGAATACACATGGTGAGATCACGTTGCCGTGATATATGCACAATTTTGTAAGCTATGATGAATTCCTTCCTCTCAATCACCTTCCCTGTCACCGCCATAGTGCCACATGAATATATACATGTATAATCATTGACACCGACCCAGGACTATGACATCTCACAGCTTAACCTGAAAGATTTGCAGTCATAAGCGCTCCACTGAACATGGTGAAAATGGTGACAAACGAGCTCGCCCCCAAGGACGATATCCCGCTAATACCGTGTCGCGTGGTACAGCCACCGGCCACGCGCGCCCCGAGCACCAATGCCATTCCGCCAATAAGTGAAACAAGTGGAGGCATCATGCTGTCTACTGGAGGATGCTTTACAGATTGTGGTAAAAGACGCCCAATCACCGAAGCTGCGCCAAACGCTGAAGAGACGAAGATGAAATTCTGCAGTCCCGGGAAGGGGTGACCCTGGATGAGACCCCAGAACATCTTGCCCATATCTTCGTACGCAGTACTGATTCCCAGTGGCTTTTTAGCGATGAGAACTGAAGCCGCTTGGGCGAGACCGATCAAGACGCCGCCAAATACAGGGTGAACTAGATGTTTACTTCTGGGTGTTAACGCACTCATGGTAAAGATTGCGCAGATGAGAGTAGCCTCGTAGACGATCAGAATCCTGGGGACTACTCTCTCGTTCACATGCGTTGCCGTACTCGATGAAACAGAGGACTTTCCAACAGTATATGGACGATTCGACTGGCTCCATTTCGCAAAGATGATTCCTCCCACCAATCCACCGGCGAGCAGAAACCGACTGCCCGGCATGCCGCTGGCAGCCTGGACCAGGACCGTCCCGGGGCACGCGCCAGTCAGTCCCATCCCAAGGCCGAGAAGTAGCCCTCCGATGATGTTACCATCGAAGGCGCTGAACCTGCCATAGCTAGTTTTTGATTTTGGGGGGATTCGGACGAATTTAGTGTAGTTGGCTACAGCGAAGATGGGGGCGCTGCATGACGAGGCGGACAGAAAAGTGAGTAACATATGGAAGTCGGTGAATCGAAGTTGATCCAGAATGACCGATGGATTGGCGACTCCTGAGATGGTTAGTCCCGCCCCGAAGAGAGCACCGGTGAATGTGGCTGCGGAATTTGCGTGCATAATGGAAAGTAGAAAAAAGACTGAGATGTGTGTAAATTCTTTTCTTGAGCGACGTAAATTTCTATTTCTTAAAAATTGACCTTGAACAAAATACTCCGGAAGATATTTCTCAAGAACATATATCAAAGAACCTGAAACGTGAGATTGTGCAGTCATGCTCACGCCTCGGGGTCTCGGGAACTAGGACATTAAACTAGGGGTCATGACTAAGTCGGTTCAATGGCCCGAAGCTGAAACCCCGAGCAGTTAACTACCAATAGCTCGACCTTCACTCTCATACCACAACAATGCCTGCTACCTCTTCGCCGGCTACTATCAATCGTCCCTCGCCGCTGGCATGCGAAGCCTGTCGGCGTAAGCACCTCAAATGTGACGGCGTTTCCCCTATTTGCGGCCGCTGCATCACTCAGTCTCTTGCCTGCAATTACACACCATCCCGCCGAGGACAGAGTCGCCGCGCCCATCGGCGAGCAGCATCACCGCCCCGACCACCGCTACCACCACTTCCCGCAACACCCGCATCTCTTTCCAACGTCCCCGCCCACTCTCAATCTTGCTCCCTTCCAGCTTCTTCCGGCTTGACGGCTTCCACGTCGTGGTCCCTCCGCGCCACCGACCGGGATCGCTTGCTCGGTCTGTTCTACAGTCACTTCTTTCGCGCGCACCCATTCTTGGTGCCCAAGGCTTTTTATGCCGCCCAACAGTATCCAGAATTCCTCGATCTAACTATTTGCCTTGTTGGTCTCCATTATGCAAAGCCGGCCCCCGCCGATGCCGCCTCTCTCCGTGAAGCCGTCTCCCTTGCCATGTCCGGGATGGATGAGCCCACAGTTCACCGCGTTCAAGCACTGATCCTGTATGCCATTGTTCTTCACTCTTCGCAGCAATCAGAAGAAGCTGCTTCATGTGTTGCCCGTGCAGCCACCATCGCTGCGACTCTGGGGATGAACACGCCGGAGTTTGCGGTCGCTAATGCCAATGCTAACGGGTCCCCCTTGGTTGCTGAAAGTCTTCGAAGAACTTGGTGGGAGCTACACACTGTGGACGTGTACACCGCTGCTATTAACCGCCGCTCTACTTATGAAACATGCTCAATAGCAAATTACCCACTGTTACCATGCAGCCAAAGTTTGTACGAGTCGGGACAGTGCTACAATCAAGAGCCTCCAACCCTTCAGATTTTCGAAGATAGAGTCTTCTCACGGAACCTCTACGAAAACTTCTCATCCATGTGTTATCGTATAGAAGCAATTCGTGTGGTTGGTCGTGTACTGGCAGTTGCAGCCAACGACGACGCAGACCCAGACAACATCCAAGCATTGGACAACGCACTCGCGAGTTGGGAGCATCACCTACCTCCTATATATGCCGACGTCATCGGGCCCTCGGGCGAGGTCGATCTAATGCTCTTTGAAGCGCGGTGTTTCATCTCATGTGCCAGCATCTTCCTCCACTTCCCGCGCAGCGATCTCCCCGCGACGGTTCCCTCGACGAGCGACATTGCCTGCGCCAGAGGTTACACACCGCTGACGCCAACGTCCAGACATCACACCATCAAAGCTATTGCCGCCTCCAAGGATCTATCTAACCTTGCGACCGTGCCGTTGCCACTGGAGCAGCACTCGCCGTTCTTCATTTGTAGCTTGGTGTTGGGCTGCGTGGTCCAGCTTGCAGCGTGCTCGATCCATGTGCACCAATGCGGTCTTGATTGCTTGCAGCAGCATAGGGACAGAGTCGTTCTGCTGCTCGGTGCGCTGCAGCGCCTTGGCGAGAGATGGCCACTCGCGCATAACGCGGTGCAGTGTTTAAAGGCTGCGGCAGAGACCGTCTTTGCGGTACACAGCCGCCACGAGAATGCGCCCTCGGAAGCTTTTTCTCATCACTACCCAACTTTGGGTAGCGACGGCAGTTTGGCCAATCCCTTGTGGTTTGATTTGCTATTTGCAGAGCCGGTGCAGGCTTTCTCAGCAACTCAGACAGTAGATGACTAAATATCCTAATCAGAGCAAATGTTAGCGTACCTAACGTTTAACGGACTTTAGTAGCATTCTTCACTCAGAAACTCCTTGTTGTTTGTTAGCTTTTTAGCTCCTAACTTTTATTTAAGTAACTTAAAATAAAATATAGCCGTCATATATCAATTCACTTTGCTATAAGACTGTGTTTTCCTAATCATACAGACAAGATGAGAAAACAGAGAGTTAACTGTGGGGAGTGCATTTGTAGTGCATACGAACCCTATTCAATTCCCCTTATATGTATTTAATAATACATAATTCAACAATGGCTTTTAATTAAATATCATCCCTAGGTTAATTTACTATAGGAAAACCTTATCAACGAGCACAAACTGCCTCTTGCCACTTGATCCCGCTCTAAAGCTACTGGCAGAAATCCATCTTGCTGCGGTGGCTTAAAACAAAATACGGTTTTCATTATTGTACATACTAACAACCAAAAAATTCATTGTGCTTTATCCAATATATATCAAGCATCATTGGAGTTTAGATAGGGGGTGCATATAAAAGGGTTCAATTTAGCCGCCATCAAGGCAATTCAGCTATACTAGTGAAACTGTACTTCCATGGTAATGCTGGTAGAACCACCACCGGCATATCGTTATCCTCTATATTTTCTGCCCCAGGGATACCCATCGGTGCTGCAAACTTGACTACATCATTCACATGTGTGTTGCACTTCTGGCATGCGATGTTCTGCCTACGGACCATTTTACTGTACACGCAAGTGGAGCAGAACGCATGATTACAGGGACGAAGTCTGTACAAGCGTCAGCGTGAAATATCGAGAGGCGTTCAATAAGACTGACATGCAATCACAGAGGTGCCGTTCACATATCGAACACGCCACTCTCATCGAGGCGGTGATGTCAGTCCCACATGCGATGCCGCGCTCATAGTCAATCTCGGTTATGCTCTTGATATCTTTAAATGGAGTCACATTGCCTACACTCTCGACGCCATCGACATATGTATCGTAGAAAGGAATCCAAGCTGCAACATATGCCTCAGGAGTGATGGGCGTCGGTGGCGCCACTTTCCCAGTTAGGGACTCATAGGCAACGGCATTGATCTGCTGTATACTGACCAGACAGGTACCTGAGTAGTTCCAGATGCTCCAATGTTTGTCCGGGTCAGGATAGATTTGTTGGCGAAGCATACCACCTGCCGCAAAGCCCATGGTCCAGGACTCGATGGGTGGTGAAGGGGGTCTAGCAGAATCACTTGGCCCTGATTCCATTTCCGAAGCTTGGGGAGCGGAGCCTGTTGCGCCAGTTGAGCCGTAACTTGGGAGACCAAGCGGTATTGCGGTTTTTACTTGCATGGTCCAGGGCTCGATGGGTGGTGAAGGGGGTCTAGCAGAAACGCTGGATACTGCGTTAGGTGGTCTACCGCCTTCTACCTCATAACCTTGGGAATTCAAACAGAGCTCGATGTTTTCTGGCGAATTTATGGGTCTGAGTTGCTGTGGAGTGGGTTGAAGAGAATAATGTGGTGTGGTGGTGCTTCCTTCTGGTCCTAGTGGGGGTGCCGATTTCAACATCGCTTTCCGTGACATCCTCGACCAGAAATATACCGGAGAACAGAAAATGCAGCAAAGAAAACCACTGAAACACTCTCGAGTACATGACAGGTGCTCTGTGAGCGATTTGAAGTTAGGTTTACGACCAATTATGACGGGGTGATCAACCAAACCGGCGTTGACGAGTGAAGCGGTTCGGTCGAGTTCGGCTTTGTGCTTGCCATTGAGTAGGGTCCAACCAACAAGGCTCGAACCTTGGTATTTAGTTTCGTAGGCAATTTCGTCAATTTGAGCGAATGGTGAAAATGTTTTAGTCGTGAACCGGTGCGATGTGAAGCGCGACGGAACTATCACCGACAGCTTCACGTTGTAAAGTGCCGCGAGTGGACGCACCGTCTTCGATTTTGACGTATTCCCGAGAAGTTCGCGAAGCAAAAATGGACGTGTCTTTGACTTATTCCCGCTAATGGTCGCGGCGCCGTTACCGTCTCTCATGAGTAGGATGTCTGTTCCTGATGCAAAGCCGGTGTCTCGGGGGCACTTCTCAGGGTCGTGCCCAAGCACACGTTTCTGTCCTCCAAATAAAAAGGATGTGTTAGGAATTGAACCCTTCGAATGATCCTCTTCAAAATGAAGACATCCACCCGATGGGGTGATCTCTAGTTGCAGGCCACCAATGTTTTCTTTACCCGTGATCTGCTTCTCCACCGAATAGCCGCTCCCAATCGGCATAGCCACAAACTGGCCGACTTTATTCCGACCTACAGCAATTCCATCCAAATGGTCCTGCGGAGGCACCACCACATAATCTTGTTGCTTGCCAAGCTTTGGTGCATTCCACACCTTCCCAGACACAGCATTGACGCCGCCTACAAAAACGCGAATTGCGTATTTGGAATTAGATGGTGACTGGAATGAAATCCACATGGCTTCTCGCTGATATGCAGGAAAAAAGACACCGGCCTTGTTTGCCATGTCGACCAAACTCTGATTTCCCGACTTGCGCAGTTTAGCATCGTACGATGCAACATTGGCGAGCGGAAAGAGGCCAAAATCTGCCGGCAGAAGATGAGTGAAGCCATCTTCAGGCACTCTCAACGTTCGGTGAAATCCAATGATGAGGTCGTCATTGTTTATTGACAAACATGAATCTTTACATCGAACATGAACTTGGAGCCGGCTGATGAAGGTTCCGAAGCGTTCTACTTCGTTGATACGTAGACCAGAGTCTAGATTGTAGCATGATGGGCCAGTGGTGACAAGAACAGGCCAGCTTTGAGGGGAGTCATGTAAAAGGGGTAGAGCTTTGGTTTTCTTTGAGCTCTCACCTTCTTGCGGGTTTGAGAAGCCGACAACGGATTCATAATCTGTCAAAAGATTTAGGAGCAAAAACAAGTGACATTTTGGAGGGTCACTAACTTTCGAGTTTTAGGAGGTCATTCACATCCGATAGTGAGCTAAAGAGTGAAACATTGAGTTCCGCGCTGGTTATAGCTCCGGTGTTGGTGTTCCGGAGCCCATCGATTCTGAGTCGAACAACTGGGTCTGAAACCGAGGGAATTGGCGTGTAGTCACAGGTACGTTGTTTCTGATTCTTGAGAATGGACGCAGGCAGAATCTTGATAGCTTCCCGATCTGGACCTGGCAGTGGGATGGGAATTGAATTTCGGGGGGTTGGAGCTAATACTTATGAATCTTGGTCAGGCAATAAATCGTGGAACGCCATTACCTTCTAGCTCATAAGTTTCTTTTCTGTGAGAATCCTGGCCAGCATCGAGCTCCGCCATAATCGCTAAATGATCTGCAGGCAGTTCTATGGGAGAAGGAGCTGGTGGATGCTGGCTTGATACCGGTTGGGGAGGGGTTTGGGCGGGGGCGAATGTCGAGAGCCAGCTCCCAAAGCCAGCGTGGCTGGTTACATCATATTTCTGATGGGCAGAATCAATTGTATTATTTGAGATTGAAGCCATATTTGTGAAATATTTGGCAACATCTTGGAAGGCTCAATGCTGAAAAGTCAGCTGCGTTGGCCTTTATTAATCCCATGGTGCGGCTGAAAAGCCACCAAAATCCCCTCCTCATTAGAACAAACGAACGATTGCTAGTGCGGAGAAGTCCGCAGTGCTCCCCATTTTCTGCGGCGTTGGGTAATTTATTTCAATTGTAGTTCCTGTTTTGTATATAAATATTTTTATGCGATTGGTTGGGTAAGTAGAGTAAGGAAAAAGGTAATAAATACTGATCTGAGTAGTCAATGCAACTGATTTTATAGTTCAAGGTAAGACATACAGAGTATTGCTATATAATTCGTACACTTATATTGTACCTATCATGGAAAAGTTGTATTTTCCTACATATGCAGACCAGAGAAGGATACAGAGTGAACTCTTATTGGTGCATTTGTCGTGCGCAAGAACGTAATGCTGTTCCTGTTGTGTTCCCGTAAATGCACAGTTTGATAACTGCTATTATTCAAAATAACCCTTAAATAAGTCTACCACGAGAAAACTTCATCAACAAACACAAATTCCTTTTTCGTCACGTCATCCCGCCCTAGGATCAACGTCTTCTGCCTCACAGAATCCGTCATTTCCGGTGGCCCAGAAACTACAATCCCCAACGTCCCACTCCGTCCTGCACTCCCAACGCTCATCTCCTTCTCCAAAATAGCATCAATATCCAAGCGCTTTGCCACCACAGTTTCCACCTCCACATTAGGCTGCAGTGTTTGCATTGCAGGCGCTACAGCACGAACAAGCCCAGCCTTCCTCGTCGACCAGAACAACTTCGTCGGAACGTTGGGGCTAACGTGCCGGAGGTAGGGTAGTTGTGCGGTGATGCCGATACCGCCAGCGATGCAGAGTATGCTACTGCACTGCGCGAGCTGTGATGATGCTCCACTGTGCTTGTACGGACCTTCCATTAGTATGCTCAGCCGAGTTGATTCCTCCTTTGCGACGCGCGCGGCGAGAGTGGCTGTCATACCGGTGCGCGTGCGGGCAAAGAAAGTGGTTCTGTGTTGTGTTACTGGCGATGACGATGATGAAGAAGGTGAACGCGCAGCTGTTTCTTTCGTAGTAACTACCTTGTCAGTCGACCCGTCTGCCACCCTAGAAGCTGATGGCGCCTCATCATCGCTGCGACCTGCAAAAGCAGGAGTAAAGGGATGGTTCTCCCAGAACTTCCACCCCAGCGATGGGAAGTATAGATAAACTGTTCCATCTGCGACGCAGACTCCTTCGACATCGATGCGAAGGTACTCGTTATCCGTGTCTGGCACAAACGACACTATAGCTTTGCGTTTCCTGCGGATTGCGACGAGAATCAACCGAAGAACGCGATCAGCGCCCCATATCCCACCTGCGATGTACGCCCAGATTTCGTAGCCCCACTTGTGCTGGTACAAGAACCAAATGTGGTAGTAATACCCAATGAGGAACATGAGGGAAAGAATAATGTGAGAGGCGAGGAAAATCTCGTAGAATCTCTGGCGCACGAAAAGAAGTGAAGTGGGTAAGATGGCAACTGCCGCGACCGTCGCGACAATGCCCCAGATCCAGTACTCGCGAACAATTTCCTTCGCATAAGAACCATAGATCTTGTAGTATGCGAGCAGCATCACCGAGTGTAGAACGGTATGGAACAATGTCCAATAGCCGAGCCAGCGGTGCAACAAAAGGTACGTCCCATGGCTCCAGCCCGTAATATACAGTAACGGACTGTTCCTCGCAGCAAACACAAACATCGCGACTGCATTCCCCATCGCCATCACACCTGCGCGATTGCCAATAATGCTAAGTTCCTGTTCGCTTCGCGAGGGGAAGTTCTGCTGCGGTTGGCGGATTACGTACGGGGCGACGAGGAAAATCATGTTGAGGAAGCTAATGAGTGCGATAAAGAGCGCTTGTCCGCGGTTTGGTATGATCTCTCCGGCGAGAGGGACGCGGTGACGGCCTTTGATTAGAGCAGGGTAGACGAGGCGGGATTGGAGGAGGTGCCATATGCGGCTTTGGGTGAGGCCGGGGATCCATTTTAGGGCTGCGATGAAGACCGGTACGAGCACAGCTACCAGCGTGATGGTAATGCTTTTTAGAGTAAGTATCTAGTTAGATATTGAGGTTGAGGGTTTTTAATTACGTGTATTTGGAATGCCCGATTTCGTTCTCCTCGAAGTTGACCAGTCCGTTGTACCATAGTTGCCATTCCTCGGGATCAATGAAACTGGTTACATTCAGAGGATTTCCGTCTTTAATGGTGGGTAGCGGGCTCGATACGTGGAAGATATCTACTTCTGGACCCGAAGAATCGTTATGATCTCCGTGGCGGGCTTTCATATGCGGATGGTCGTGATACATGCTCTCGTTATGTGCAGCGTGAGTTTCGTCTTCACGCGCAGCCTTCAAAGCATCTTGATACGATAAGGCAGGAATGTATTGAGAATTGCCCACCGTTCCTGTTCCAAGGTGAGACGCCCAATACTGGCGGATGACATCGGGAGTGGGTTTGTCATTGAGCGGGCAGTAAGTACTGATACACAACGCCATTGTTCGTAAAAATGTCGGATCGGTGGTGAAGCATTTCGGAGGAGTTGCCACGGGTTGGTGACTTGTTCCGTGGTTTGATCCTCCTTTCTCTGGCGTACACTTTAATTTGCAGGATTTTATCACATTGCGACAGGCGTGTGCGCATCCTGGATCGTACATGGTAATGCCAAATCCGATCATCCCATTGCCATCACCCAGAACTCCGACTGCATAGAGCAGGGCGCATACCGACATCCACGTTAATCTCATCTTGAGAGTTGGAAAGATGGACGGGTCCACTGAACCATGGGCGCGAGCTCGAATTTTAGTACACCATATATAAAAATCACATGTTGTTACTCCTCCCGAGTACTCCGTTACTCTTCCGGCTAGATTTTCTTGGTATTCTTTGACCAAGCATTCGATGAGCACATAAGAGGCGATTATTCTAGCCGGTTAGAGAGAACCTCCTTGGCAATGGCATGTCGATTTTGTGAGAACTTTGCTCATTTCAGGCTGCACCTTGAACTTAAACTTTACTTGTCGTTTTCTTTGTCGCCGCGTTTTCTGATTCTGCTGTTTTCTTCATGAACACCCCGCGCTATCCCTCACTTAGCAATATCAAGCGCCCATGGGACGCAACCTTTCTATCGATGCTATTCCCTACCCCCATTCTATCTGGTACATTCATCGGTCAAGAGTTCCCATTGGCCCAAGTCTTCTGGCGTGAGTATATTAATTGCAATTTGGTTTCGCTGACTTTTGGACCCCGGAATGCGCTCACAACGCATCTGTCGCGTTGTCTGAGGATGTAGAAAGTAATAAAAGACCTGTGAGTAATAGCAAATATGCCGCTTTATTATAGCACTCGTGAATGTCAACGAGACGTGGCATAGTATGGCGCGGTATTACCCACGCCTGAGATCTCACCATCATGATTTTGGTCGCATGCCCTTTGGTTTTCGCCTATTTCCTATTTTATCAGTTACCTTTTACCAATAATGAATCCTGTTTAGAGGTGTCTCGATTCTTGCTCAGCTGAAGGCGATGACGGCTCAGCCCAACATGTAAATCCCGTTCGTTCCAATCAACTACTTCGTGACATGTTCACTGAATACAAACTCACTATATATTATAAAATGTCGAGCAATTCTTTATTTCATCCCTGGCTCATAGTAGAAGGAAATGGAAATTTTGGGTCACTAGTCCTGATACCTGACAGTGCGTTATTGCAAGTTTCGGCCCGTACCATCTTTAAACTACTCAGAAAATCTGACCGGGCGGGTCTGCACAGTGATCGACGGATAACGACAAGCTTACCCCATCAGGAAGGTTGAAAGCTCAGACCGATCACGGCTCATAGTCAATAGATGGAGATTGATTAGATAAAGCTGCAGCATGGAGAACGGTCATTGATCTTCAACATTTTTCCTGAACGGTGCTATTGTACAAGGTCAGAGAGCTCGTATTTTACAGATCCTTATCTAAATTTCCGTGGTGTAATCGCCTTCGCGCACCGTGCTTCTTTAATAATGTCCAATCCCACATTTTCGGCTCTCTTCAGAGCATGGGTACCTACCTTCCCTTTTACGTTGACACCATGCTCTATCAGCTTACAGACCATATCCTCTCTTTCCGCCAACACCGCACTAAGGAGCGGCGCAGGACGCCCACCATCTAACGGGGCGCCACGCGCATGCATCGCCCACACCATCTTCCATCTTCCGTGCCTAGCTGCCAACGCAACGTGGTCGACCCGTGCGGGTTCGTGATCCACTAGCTCCTGACTCATTAGCATATTCATTATATCCTCGGAACCATGGAGGATAGCAGCTTGCACCAGTACAGGACTATGATATTGCCACGACTTCTGCCAACTCTTAGCTTGGTGGTCATATGGAGGGAAACCGGCATCGTGCAAATGAAAAAGAAACTCCATTTTCTCCCAAGTACCGAATTTCGCGGTCCACCGCAACGTTTCAAACGTATGACCCGTGGTCCACTGACTGTGGTCATCGCGCTCCAGCTTCGACTTCACTGCTCTAAGTATCTCAAATGCTTCCAGATTTCGTGTTCTCATCGTACGCCTGAGTTTTTTCTCGCCCAAAGGAGCACAGCGCAACAGAAGCTCGTTAAACCAAGCTATGGAGCAATGGTCTGCAGCTGTCCTTAGCAGGGCATGATAAAATGTGGGGATGCTGAGTCTGGAGGATAATTCAACGGTGCTAAAAAGAAGCATCATGGCTGTTTCGTATCCGCTGAGCATAGCGTTAAGATAGACACTCCCGAAAAGCCCACATTTTGTTGGGTCCCAATGTAGGTTGTTTTCGTCTCTGATGAACTCCATGAGAAGTGAGTTGTGGTTGGTAAATGCCGCAGCAGATATTATGCTCGAAGTATAAAAAGTAGTAGTGTAAAATGACTCTTGTCTACTTAAAGAGTACATGGTCGGTTGCTTGCCTCGATGGACCGGCTCTTCGATTGCTCTTCGACACAACTGTTTGACATATGAAGAGTGAAGTTCCTCATTGCCTTCATCGCCATCTTCAGAGATTAGGCGTTTGGCTATGTCGCAAATCATTCTCCAGCCTGGCGAAATGATATCAGGGGCGCGAATAAGACGGCGGAAGAGGTAGTCGAAGCTAATAACCCCCATAACCTTGATTTGAACACGGAGATCGTCAAACATCCTCAATTTGTTGATGACCCGCATAATGCTGCGATCGAAGGTTTCTAGAATAACAGGATAAGCCCATTGCTGCGAGCAATCTATCATTAATATTCATCTTACGCACTGCTAACAAGCCGCAATCGCATGGCCCTCTTCCAATCCCTCGCTCGCATACAGGCGGCTAGGACGGCATTGAAGAGTTCCGCAGGCAAGTCGAATAGACGGAACACATCTGACATGATGAGTGATTGTCCTAACGGAGGGAGGAAAGTATTCGGTTTAAAGACATTTGCAGGGTTGGCGAAAGGTACATATGTACATCAATGATAGGTACAGATGTAAGCCAATCAGTCACGAGTAACTAAGAGTGGCCCGGAGTACATTAGCCATTTCCGGTTAGCTTACCAACACCTACTAAGACAGTTTGCTATTTGCTACTCCTTAAGCCTCTACCGAATTCCTCAGCAATGGCACGATTCCACGGTGAATTCCAGGCAAACCGCGACCGTGGCAATTAAACGGGGCGTTGCCAAGGTAAGCCAAGCTCAATAAATGAAAAATTATGCAGGGTCCGCCGGGCTTGATTTGCCAAGATGTGGAAGAACATCCCGATTAGGCAGGCGAATAAACAGATCCCCTTACAGGATCAAATTGATCTCGTATCATTGACAGCACGGTCGTAATATCAAGTGATTCAACCCAGATGCTCTGGAGAGTATATATATATGGTGCGGACCCGCCGACCAAGTGCCTGGCGTTCGTCGTGGCGGTTCTTGACGAAGCTTAATCAGTGCTACCTCAATACCAGCAAAATGGCTTCTCTCGGTCACCTCTCCCTGGCATTGTTGCTCTTCGCCCCATCGGCTTTTGCTGCCGTCGCAAAGCCACCTACGCCAGCTGGATATGAGTACACTCCTCGTTTCCAGTACAAGTCGAAGAGGCAGGCCAATCCTGACCTGACCCGGCCGCCTCAAACGCCGCCCATCTTCAATGATACGGTGGACTCACTCAAGGTCGACGCCCCTGGTTTGTGCAACCAAACCAAAGCGGTGCTTGACAAGCTGGCCGCCTCTGTCTCGCCACTCAATGCTACATTTGCCAATACCTATGGGCCAATCCTGCAGGATGAGCATGATGCGCTGTTGAAAATGTACATTCAACAGTTTTACGCTTCCGTCTCCACCGACTCTGCGCTCCGTGATGCTAGTAGCGAGGTAGCATCTGTACAGAGCAACTGCGCTCTTGAGGCAGGAACCCGCGACGACATTTTCCAACTAGTCGAGGCCGTCTACAATCGTCTAAACGGCACCGTCAATGGCACCGTCGATGCTGAAGACAGATACCTAGTGGAGAAAGACTACAAGGGCTATCTTCGCAACGGCCTCGCGCTTGAAGGTTCCAAGCGCGACCAATTCAAAGCCGCCAGGTCACGAATCACCGACTTGCAACTCCAGTTTGACCAGAATTACTCCGGCGATACTTCCGTCATCTGGCTTACTCCCGCAGAGCTGGAAGGTCTTCCTACCGATCACATCAACTCACTTGCGAAGGGTACCGGTGAGAACGAGGGTAAAGTCGGCTTGACTTTCAAGGCCCCTGACGTTACTCCTGCCTTGGCCCTTGTCAAGAACCCAGATGTGCGCCGTCGCATCTATATCGCGAGGGATACCCGAGTGCTTCAAAATGTACCCTTGATGAAGGAGGCTATTGTTAAGCGTGATGAAGCCGCTCGTCTTCTGGGCTATCCGCATCACGCTGCTTTGGCCCTCGAGAACAAAATGGCCCACGATGTCGAGACTGTGCAACCTTTCCTCAATGGTCTGCGCGACCGCCTATACGAACGCGGTCAAGAAGAAATCGCAGGTATGAATGCGCTCAAAAAGAAAGACCACGAGGCCCGCAACCTCACCTACGACGGAAACTTCTACTACTGGGACCGCGACTACTACAACAACATTATCATTGAGACTGAGTATGCCGTCGACCAAGTCAAAGTTTCTGAGTACTTCCCACTCGACCGTACTATCACTTCTATGCTGCACATCTTTGAGTCTCTCTTCAGCATGCACTTTGTTCAGCTGAGCGCCGCCGACCTCAGCGCTCTTTCGCCCTCCGGAAATGCCAAGGAAATGACCTGGCACGAGGACGTGATCGCCTTCGCCGTTTGGGAAGGGGACAACTCCGGCTTCGTCGGCTACCTCTATATGGACCTGTACCCTCGTGATGGGAAATACTCACACTTCGCCGAGTTTACTCTCCAGCCCGGATTCCTCAAGGCCGATGGCAAATCCCGTCATTACCCAGCTTCGGCACTTGTATGCAACTTCCCCAAGCCACAAGGAAGCAACCCTGCTTTCATGACCCACGATGATGTCGTTACCTTCTTCCACGAGTTGGGCCACGGTATCCACGATCTCTCCGGTCGTTCCAAATGGGCTCGCTTAGCCGGAACCTCAACGGCACGTGACTTCGTCGAAGCACCCAGCCAGATGCTCGAAAACGTAAGTTACCAAATACCTTTTCCAAATCCTCGCATCATCTAACAAAAAGAACAACAGTGGATGTGGACAAACCTAACCCTGAGCCAACTCTCCTCACACTACAAGACCAACGAGACCCTCCCCACTGAGCTCATGGACGCCCTCATTTCCACCAAGCACGTGATGGAAGGTCTTCTCACCCTCCGCCAACTTGCATTCGGTCTCTTCGACATGAAGATCCACACCCCTGCTTCGCACGAAGAAGCCGAGGCCATCGATCTCAGTCTGGAGTACAGCAAATCCATGCGCAACAGCACCGGCCTAAAAGGTCCCGAAGACCAAGGCGAACCAGAGTAAGTCCCCTCCTCCCTTTCGACATTTTCTAAAAGGGTTGAATCTAACGCAATGATGAACAGAAACTGGTCCAGCGGCGAAGCGACCTTCGGGCACTTGATGGGCGGCTACGATGCGGGTTACTACGGCTACCTCTGGTCGCAAGTCTACTCCACCGACATGTTCTACACCGCATTCAAAGCCGATCCGATGAACCCAGAGACTGGCAGTCGGTACCGCCATGGCGTTTTGGAGAAGGGTGGATCGCAGGATGAGTTTTTGACGTTGGAGCAGTTCCTTGGACGGCCTCCGAACAGTGAGGCGTTTTATAAAGAGTTGGGGTTGGAGTAGATGGGGATAGCGGGTGAGAGGGGAGAAAGAGAGAGAAAAAAAGAAATAATGTGTACGTATATGTGTGTCCATGTGTGGAATAGTCGTTTGACAAGTACTTCACGTATGTATTCAATAATTAAGATATTCGATTATGTGTACTACGCACGTTACAAGATGTCCAATGCGCGGGATGCAGAGCTTGCACTCATGGGTCTCGAGACTTCAATGCTACTATGTGATTTGATATTGGGGCCTTTCATTAGTTAGAGTGCCACCCTTAGGACCAAAAAACGCCTTTGGAACACCTATCTTTATTTTACAAAAGAAAGACCGGTTTAAATACACAATGAATCGGCGTAATATTCCTCCGTGTAAGCTCTTTTACCGCGTGTAACTACTGAAGCTCTTTCCGAGCCGAGAAGCCCTTGTTTGTGAAACTGAAGCTCTCATTCAAGAGAGATATAAAGGTCTAATTATTCTTATGGCCTATTAGAATATGGCGTGTAATCACAACGTTATAGGAAATGAAGGTAATATACCTTCAATGTCTTTATTAGAACTTCACGTCTACGATGTTGGAGGACGCAGATACAGGTGATACTGATGGAGGAGAAAGTGATTGATTGAGTGATGAAGCACTACTATGGAAGGTGATATATATATACAGAGGCTCATGTGACCGATACCACGTGCGGGTGTATTCACCTTCAAACATACGACACTAGGCATCCTTACCTGAACTAAAAAGAGATTCGAAAGGGGGGATAACAAAAATTGAGATACAAAAACGTTATACGGCTATCGATCACATGACAAGGAAGTAATATACCTGGGGTGAAGATGTACACCTATTACTAGATATGGTGATTAGGACGGCCTCAAGGGTTTTATTTGTCATAAGGGTGGTCCTCTAACTGATAAAAGCAATAATAATTCCTTTGCTGGTGTCTCGGTTGGGGGCTAAGGCACGGTCATCGCAGGATTTGGTGGGTCAAGAGTTTACGGCGCAGCGACTTTCAACACATGGTCTACCTAGATTTCGCTGCAATTCGTATTACATGGCTCTATGGAGTAGTTAGAGATTAAGCTGAGCATAAAAAAGAATAAAAATGTATTAACTTCTTAGGGGTTTGCGGGTGGCCCGTATGAGACCTGGCACATCGGTGCAGTGACAAATATAGAGCACGGATCAATGAGGCGTAGTTCCTAGAGATGGCAGTTTTCTGCGAGATTTATTTTCCAAGAGACTTGGGTAAGCACTTCTGGTGAAACCATTTCTATTCAAAATTGTATGGGCCTGCTCGGCAATTCTTGTTCAATCCTAGCACAAGATAAGAAGGAGTCGTGGCAGTGTACCGGTACTGTGTAAGAATCAAACAGACGGACAATTTGCTAGATAAGCGAGTCGGCCCCCACTAGTTCCAATCACCTCTACTAGTCTAGCTAGTTAGCGTACAGCCTCACCCGCGCCGCTCGCCTGGTTCGGTCTCCGTAATACTACAAAAATTAGTTACTTAAATATATGCATGTTCAAATAGCAGATAGAAGGTGACGCCGATGAATAGTCTAGCTAAATATTTGCACGTGGAGCGTATCTCTGCTTTTATTCAATGGAAGAACGGTAACAAATATTTAAGTTTTGCTTCCGTGATGAATTGATGGTCAATCTTGAACGGCAGGTTTTATCAAGTGTGTTAAAATAAGCCCTTGATCTTCCAATGAGGATATATTGATTGATAACTAAGAAAGAAATACACCTTTACATACATCAGAAATCGGGGTAACATTGCTCCGTGATAGCCCATTCACCACTTGTAGCTAGCTTCAAATGATCGGAGAATCCCCTGTTGTGAAACTGAAGCTTTCGTTCAACCCCATATATATAAAAAGCTTGCAAAATTTGGTACCGGTCTGTCAAACTTCTCATCAAATCACTCTTTCTCTTCGTCTGCCTACCATACTCTGCCTGAAATCAAATACCGGCCATGGTCTCTACGAGCCTGACCGTTCGCCTCGCAGAGCGACCCTTTGACAGCTTTATCCTTGGCAAACATTTTTACCAAGAGATGACTCCAATGCCTAGTGCCTCGGATGTCAGGGCATCAGAGATCCTCGTCGAGACGCTTTACCTGTCCATCGACTCTGCCATGAGAGAGTGGGTTAAGGGTACGTGAATCTGAGATACCGGAGCCACCTATTTCGCGCCAAAGAAACACTGATAGGTCAAGCAGACGAGCGCTCCTCCCTCCCTCCCGTACCCATCGGAGGTGTTATGCGAGGATTCGCCGTTGCGCGGGTTTTATTCTCGAAGTCCAAACTCGCCATCATAGGTGATCTGGTCACAGGTTTTACTGGCTGGTCCGAGCACGCCATCCTGGCCGAAGGCGCATTCGATCTGGTTCCTGGCAACCCGGACGTTTTGGCTGAGCCACAGAAAGCGCTATCCACATTTGGCGTATCGTCGCTGGCGGCCTGGTGGGGCATGACAAAGATAGGGTGTCCCTCTCCGGGAGAGACCATTGTTATCTCCGCTGCTGCGGGCGCGGTAGGAAGCGTGGCCGGGCAGATCGCCAAAATCAAAGGAGCCCGCGTTGTGGGGATTTGTGGCAGTACCGAGAAATGCAACTGGCTGACAAGTGAGCTTGGATTCGACGTTGCCCTCAACTACAAGATGGAAGATTTTGAGTCCAAGTTTAATGAGGCGACTGGAGATTTAATTGATGTTTACTTTGACAACGGTAAGTATTACCAGACGCAACAAAAATCCGTGTATTGTTGCTATTCAAGTCTGGCTAACGCTTAGCAGTTGGTGGTGATATCCTCAACATGTGCTTAGGTCGAGCTAAACCTCGAGCCCGGTTTGTGGAGTGTGGAACAATAAGCCAATACAACAAAGCATCGCCCGAAGGTCCCGCGAATTTTGGTAAAATCTCCCCGATGCGACTTCGTGTTGAAGGATTCGTCATGCTCGATCATATGGATCAAATTGGCGGGGGGCAGTGCGAGGTAGGCTGCTGGGTGGCAGAGGGAAAGCTGAGATTTTTCGAGACTATTATCAAGGGTGGGCTTCAGGAAGCGGAAAGAGCTTTGATCAATCTTTTCAATGGTGTCAACTGGGGTAAGCTTTTAGTTGAGGTCAAAGACCCTGCCACAAAACCTACCGTTCTAGGTTAATGTGAAAACGTATACTGCATCAGCTATGCTGCAGCAGCTTGTAGTCGTGCCAATGGAGAGCAAATCTGAGGACCAGATCGAAGGATGGGATAACACAGCAATGACCCTTCACAAACAAGAGAGCCGCTGCAATATGGGTCTATAGACCTCTATTCACCCATGATTGTGGGATGCGAGAATAGCGAACTTGGCAGTAATTGAATGTAGTTTTATTCTAGACATATATATTCTGTGCCCATTTCGTACTTTTGTATTACACATTAGCAGCCAGGGGAGTGGCTAAGCACCACGGGCGGCATGATTTAGGAGCACTCCGCACAAGGACTCAATTTACACATTGCAACCCAACCATGTTAGGTACAAATCGTCTAAGTGATGGGATCCGTTGCCGTTTAATACATCCAAGGAGCCTTTGAGTGGCTCATATTTAGCTTCAATTACATGTTTTACGCATAAATCCGATCAAGTCGCAGTAAGCGGGATCCTTCAATTTAACCAGTTTCCCTTCTCATCCTCCCAACCATTGTCTTCCCTGGATCAGCCCCTGATTGTTTGCTTGCCGTCCACCACCAGTTACGACGGCGGGATATGATCTGCAAGCCTAAATTTGCCACGCTTGTGCACCGACTGAGTGAGATTTCCGTTCGAAGCGCTCGTTTCATCTTCGGTGACGTATCCCACGTCTATAATTTTACTTTCATCAATTGACAAAGCAGGCGATCCAAGTGCGCGACGATGTGATGCAAGGGCCACCTGATAAAAAGGTCTTTGCCAATAGTGCATTGCGCCACATCTGTCTGCGCACGATTTTAGCGAAAAACATTTCGACACAGAAACACCTCTACGAAAAGTGGAAACAACAATGGCAGGTCACCTCGATCGAAAACGTGCCCGGGAACATTTAAATGAGTTACTTTCTTCGCTATAGTAATCAAATTACCAGCGGTATCAACGTGGCTGGGAACATAAAAGTATCGTCTTAACGTCGCAGAATACCCAAACTCTAAATATGCCTAACATACCTCATTGGCTGAAGTTATCAAGATGTTCAGCCGGATAAGCACTGCTCGTTATCGAATGGCCGTCCCCCCTGTTCAGTTTGAAATCCCGACTGACTGGGTATTGGCTTTTCTTCCAACCTCTCACAGTAGGGCGACAACACTGATGGAGCCCCGCGTTTGTGCCACCTTATAAAACCCAGAGTCCTGGCAAGTGTTTTGTTTGCTCGTTGATCTTTCGTCATTCGCCGGCAATGTGATATTTTTCGCCGTGCGACATTTCTCCCCTAGTAACTCAGACATGGCACCTTCTCGTATCACCGAAGACTATTACGCAATTCTTGAGGTGGATCAACTCGCTAGCACGGATGTGATAGCGAAGTCCTATCGGCGACTGGCATTCAAGCTTCATCCCGACCGTAATTCTAAGGCAAACGCTACCGAAGACTTTCAACGGGTATGTCAAGTTACGATCTACAATTTATTCGCATCTTCATAGCTATGCTTACTAGCCCAAGCTTGGGAAAGCATATGAAACTTTGAAGGACGACAGTAAACGCCAAGCGTACAACCTCCTCTACCCTTCCATCAGGCCAGGATGTGCTTCTTCCCATACTGCACAGGAACCTCCTACCTCTGCTTCCTCACCGTGTTCTGGAGATGCAGAACATGTGCAAATTGCAGCCATACAAAAGTTGAAACAAAAGCGGGCAGCCAAATGGCATACAGAGAAGACCAGCATTGAGAGGTCACAGTTTGAGATGCAGAGGGAGATCTGGCGATTAGAGAAAGATATCGCTGGTCTGACCAGTATCGCGGCTGCTGAGGCAGCAGTCGAGGCACAGAAGAACAGTTGGATGACATGGTTGCTGTCGCCTCTTTATAAAAAGGTGGAAGACAGCGAAGAAGAGAAAGAACGGAAGGATCGGAACAGGCAGGAGAGAAGGATTGAGCAAGATCTAAAGGAACGGCGACTACATACGAATCAGTCGAGACTTGACGAAAGCAAAACACATTTGAAAGCATCCGAAGATGAGATGCATGCTGCAAATTTGAGAGATGATAGGACTATACAAAGTCTTCAAGCAAAGATATGGCAGAGAGAGCATCTCCAAAGACAAGCGAAAGAACAGGCCGAGAGACAGAAAAGAGAAGAGGAGATAAGGAAAAGGCAGGAACAGCTAGAGAAGGAGCAGCGGCAGTGGTGGGAACGGCAAGCGGAAGAATTGAAAAGACGACGGGCCGCAGCCGCAGCAGAGAGGAGATACGAAGCAGAATTGGAAAGACAACGGGCCGCAGCAGAGATGAGATCAATGGAAGAAAAATTGGAAAGACAGTGGGAAGGCACTACAACCTGCCGCCACGACTACTGGTGGCCAAAGGTTCAAGGTCGTGCATCTTGCCCAACCTGTTATGAGAGTTGGACGTACCTTTTGCAATGCCCGGGGTGCAAGATGAAAGCTTGTCCGAGGTGTCAGGCTGCAGTACGGCCGAGGCACTCACGTCGCGCGCCACGCACGTATCAAAATATCCCAGAGCCTGACTTCGACGTCGACTGGTAATTGACCATCGAGCAGAAAAGCCACGAGACGAACCATTCATTCCTTTTTCAAGGTGATTCACAGGTATGTCCCATTTCCCTTTACATATAAATATTTAATGCATGCGGCAAAATAATGTGCTACTCTAGTACCACGTTGTCAGCAATCACTACTTTCCCCCATCAAGCCCCCTCTAACTTTTTGATCACGTCCTCCAGGTCCCGCATATCCTCCAAGAACACATTAAATTCCCCCTTCAGCGCCTCCATATCCTCCTCAATATCATCCGTCCACCGCCTCACATACACAGTCTTCATCCCGACTCTCTTTGCGCCTCTCAAATCATACGCATGCGCCGCAACTTTCACCACCTCCTGCGGTTCAGCCCCAATCAACTTAAGAACCTTCAAGAATCCTTCCGGTGCGGGAATAATACTACCCAGCAACTCCGACGAGAAAAGCATATCAAACGCCAACCCGGACGATTTCGTAATGTCGAGTTGTAATCGCGTGGTCCCATTCGCGTGCACAAAGATTTCGTACCCGCCACGCTCTCGCAACGCCTCTATAGCGGGTTTGACATCCGGCCACGCTTTCTCGTTATGAAACGCGCGGATTGCGCGTTTCTTTGCATTGCCGTCGAAATGGCGTTCGAGATTTTTGAACTGGTCTGAGAGCACTATGTCGAGCGCTTTCGCCAGTGTGTCGTCGAAAGGTTCCACGGGGAGGTTCCGGCTTACGCGCGCTTGGTTGAGGTCGAAGTACTGTTGACGCCATTGCAGCGCAAGTTGCGATGCTTGTTCGGGAGGCATGGAGGGTGGAAGGGTAGAGACGACGGAGGAGTGCCAGTCTAAGCAGGTACCCATGTAGTCGAAGAGGATGGCTTTGATGGTCATGTTGGGAATGATATGGTGTAGGCAAACCTAATATGTATGCGCGAGATGGTTGATTGCTAGTAATATCTTTTACACCAAATCGGAAATCCTGCTCTTTCTTTATACCTTTTTTTTGTTCTCCATCAATAAGTATTCAACTGGATCCTTATATACATTTATAGGAACACTAAGCGGTAAATGCGATATGCGAGCGATCTACGTTGTTGATTATAAATCGTATTCTTCGCCCATAAGACTTTCGTTGGCTCTAATTCCACACGCTGCAAAGTGTACACAGTAGTAACATTGCTACCGCTTAGCGTAGGATTTCAATCCCTAATGCAGTACTTACCGTATATATGTTCTACCTATGCTTGTGTGATATTAGTCAGTTGATGTCTTAACCGTCTATGCAACACATGAGTGGAGAGGGTTGAGTACCCGGTGCTTACTAATATGGTATGCGGTAATGGGCGGCGTCTGCTGTGTATAATCATGTGTCTCCTAATCTCTGCTTTTCCTCATTTGGAATTTTTCCAGTGCGACCCTGGTATACCTAAATAACAAAAAAAGACTTAGCGTACATGTACGATGGGTAGAACCCGGGATATCCTTGGAATGGTTTATTATGGTTCAACTCCATGCCTCTCTATTTGATACAACCAATCCATTTCCTTTTTTTGAACGACATAATATCTGTTTGCTAAAACAACATGTTGTCAGAGCAGTGATCTTTGAATAAGGCAAGGATAAGCTCTGCTAGAATAGCCAATAAAGGAGGAGCTTCCCGATACTGCTTTATAAGAGGCCCTACAGGTATACTACAATTATTAAGTAACGCACTAGGAAGGCCTAACTGCTAGGGGATCACATGAGAGAGGAGTTAGATTCCCTTGATACAGAGCTGATCCCCAGCAACCGTAAGAGCAATATAATTATTTTTTCTTTCTTCTAAATGCTTAATTGTTCTGCTCGTGATACGTAGCGACACAACAGTAATTTGCCAATGTACGGGGTATAATCACCGTTCCTAATACCTGCTTTGAAACCTGTATATGTCACCCCTCCCGGCGGTCTCAATAAGCAATTGATCTGCACGACGAAAATAGCCATGTGAAAACTATCCACGTGGACTAGGCCGACTAAGCGTGGCAGGAAACACTAAACCTTGTTGGACCTTAGCGCTCCACCAAACATACCCTATGCGGTCATTGTGGAACACGCCTGTATCACAATCTTTTCTTTTGTGCCGACGGACCCAGGGAAAACAAACAATCGGAGGATAAAAAGAATTACAGGGTAAAAATAGAACGATAAGGAGAGAGACACTTTACGCGATCCACCAGAGAAATAACACAATCCCGCCATCTCAAAATCTAGACGCTCGCGTCTCTCTCACTCAACAAATCGCAAAGAGAAAAAAAAGATAAGATAATAATAAAACACTTCTCCTCCCAAGAAATGCAAAACCGCACAATCTTCCAAACCTTCGAATGGAACCTTCCGGCTACGCACAGCCACTACACCTCCCTCCTCTCCGCGCTCCCAACCCTCCACCGCATCGGCCTAACCGCCCTCTGGCTCCCACCCGCCTGCAAAGCCGGAAACTCCTCCGGAAACGGCTACGACATCTACGACCTCTACGACCTCGGCGAATTCAACCAACGAGGCTCCCTCCCCACAAAATGGGGCACCAAACAAGACCTCATGGCCTTAGCGGAGAAAGCGCACGAGCTAGGCGTGGACCTGTACTTCGATGCCGTGCTTAACCATCGGTGCGGTGGGGATGATAAGGAAGTTATTCGAGCGGTAGAAGTGTGTCCTAAGAACCGCCATAAGAATTTGTGTGAAGAGAAGGAAGTTGAAGCGTGGTTGCGGTTTGAGTTTCCCGGGAGAGAAGGGAAGTATAGTGAGGTGCGGTATGATTGGCGCATGTTCAACGCGAGCGATTGGGATGATCGGAGTCAGAAACATGGGATCTGGAAGATTGTGGATGATGGGAAACAATGGGCGAAGGATGTCTCGAGGGAGTCTGGAAACGGGGATTATTTGATGTTTAATAATTTGGATTACTGCGCGAATGAGGTGTTGAGGGAGGATGTGAAGAATTGGGGTGTGTGGGTGACGCGGGAGCTGGGGCTGAAGGGGTTTAGGTTGGATGCTGTGCAGCACGTCTCGCAGACCTTCTCGACGGAATGGGTTGAGTTTGTGAGGAGGGAAATTGGGGAGGAGTTGTTCGTTGTGGGAGAGTATTGGAATGGGGATGTGGATACGCTTGTGGGGTGGCTTGATGCGGGGTCGCCGCAGGATATGTACTTGTATGATGCGCCGTTGTTGTATAATTTCGGGAGGTTGTCGTATGAGCGGATGCCGGATTTGAGGACGGTATTTGAGAGGACGCTGGTGGGGTGTAGGCCAGATAATGCGGTGACGCTGGTTATGAACCATGATACGCAGTAAGTTCTCCTCTCGCATTGGTATTCATCGCATCAATTCGCTGACCCAAGCCATTAGAAAAGGACAAGTCATGGACACGCCTATCCACCCCAAATTCACCTCTCTGGCCTACTCATTGATTCTCTTCCGAGAAGCAGGTTATCCATGCGTATTCTACGGTGACATGTTCGGCACCTCCCAACCACACGTGTCACCTCCGACTTGCGACGGCAAACTCGCGGATCTCATACTAGCACGAAAACTCTACGCCTATGGCGAGCAGAAAGATTATTTCCACGACGCGGAGTGCATAGGATGGGTTCGAAGAGGAATATCGGGGGGAGAGGGCAGTCAATCGGCCGGCATGGCAGTGGTGATGAACTGGGTGGGAGGTCACAAGAAGGCGCAGCAAGAGGTTCACGACTCGTCGCATAGACCGCGCTGGATGCGACGGTTGCCAGGAATAGCAGCAAAATGGGGTATGTCGGTGAAACGCCCGAATCAATGCCAAAGGAGGATGAACGTCGGTGTGCAGCATGCAGGCGAGGTGTGGACTGATATTTTAGAGGGTTGTTCGCGTCAGGTAATGATTGGAAGAGATGGATATGGTGTTTTCCCTTGCGAATTGAATAGCGTGGCTGTTTATGTTTCGTCGTCTGCCGCGGGAAGGCAGGAGTTTCCCGTTGCGTTCAACTCGAGACTCTGTTAGAAAGTCATCTTGCGATGAGATATAATTATTCCTACGGTACATGTAGAGAAGATGAATAAATATGACAATTGGATTCATACACAAATTTGAAAAGACGTCATAATATGGCAAGTGATCAAATATCTCCCACGTCAGTCCCAGGCCAATTGCTTTCTCCAGCAACCACTTCCCTCCCTCCCAATCCGTCTTCTATTTGTGCTTTAGAGACTTCCATAGAAGTGGCATCACATCATCAATGAATTTCCGAGTCTTAACCTCTATTTCTTCCTCTCCTGCAGAATGGTTCTCTAGCGACCACTCCTGCTCTCTCCAGTCCCCTCCTCTCCGCCGCCTGCCTTTGCTTAATATCTTCCCATAGTAGCGACATAGCCGTCTCTAAAAACTCCCTATGCTGCTCCCACGCTTTCTCATGAAATTTTGTGACATGCCCCACATACACTTCCAATAGATGCAGCCTTACCATAGGCCATAGATCTTCAAGCGGCTCATCAGCTAGGAACGATCTCGTCAAATATAACGCCAGTGAGAACATTGAATGCATCCTAAGGGGAACAAGAACCCATGCACTATTTTATCCCTTGATCTTTACACGTTTTCCATCACGTGATTCCCAAGCCATTACACTTCAATGTTACATACTGTATTTTATTGGAATTTCGCCTCTATGAAACTAGGCATCCTTATCTAGACTAAAAAGAGAGCTAAATAAAGGAGGAGGAGAAAAAAGCGGATTACGTAGATTATGAAAATGTTATATGGGAGCATACATGTATCATTCATCACAAAATAAGGCTTATCTTAGCCTTAAAAATTACAAGTCATTACATGTACCTATATACCTACCTATGTACGTAGATAGATGTGCAGTCTACATTTTTCCCTTATTAAGGATCGTTTATTCGCGTGTTCTTTGGCCTATTCAAATTCCGCTGGTAATTTGGTTACTTTTATCCACTTTGATGTATTCTTTTGTAAGCTGAATGTCAAAGAATAGACTCTTCTCTCAGAAATATAAATTCTTGTCTTGGCGTAAATATTTATCCTTAACGTTAAGATTATAAAAAAGTCACGTAGATAGAGGTGTAATGTTAGATAGGGCCCTCTCCTAAGCCGGCCAATCTTTCCAAGATAAAACGATGAAATTTCCGCGCATCACTACTGACCATCGTATATGATCTCACCCTCTACGCTCGGCCTCGTAGAACAAACGATAGTCCCCGTAGTCTCCTCCCTTGGCTGCTGAACAACATTTCCCACAATGCAAAACCGAATCCCAACATCGCGGAACGCGGCACGGTAAGTATCCAAAATAGAGTTTTCAATTTTCGTACGTGCTATCACCTCCAAGAATATGCTTTCCAAACATGGGCGCGCATTCTTGATCCCCGTAACAAGGTCCACGACATCTTGGTCGCGCAACTCCCACATATCCATCGCTGGGTTGCCGAACGGGGTGTCCCTATGACGGATATCGAGAGATCGCACAGACTTTGGAATACAAGCGGGGTCGAGGAGGGGGACTTCTCGTTCAACATGCAGAAACACGTGGCTATCAATGAGCAGCTCCTCTACGCTAGATTCCCTGATGCCGGCGAACATCGCTTCATCTCGGTCGTAGAGTGACTCTATGTATGGCGGCCGGAGCGTTTCCTGAGTGGCTTTACCATCTTTGAGTTCTAAACGACGTAAAGACCCGCGCAGCTGCTCATCGAAGAAGGAGAGAAGCCTAAAAAGGGAACTGGGGTTGAGATGCTCCCCTGATTGGTCAATCGTTAGGGATTCGAGGTTCGGCATGCTGTGTGCCAGCGCTGTCAGGGAATTCTCTCTGTCCAGAACTAGGTTTGGTCCCCATCCACCCTTTGGTCCCCGAAATGGACGTAATACCAGATTTTTGATGGTTGACGAGGTCCATTTCCAATCCCTCGACAACGAACTGTCCTCACGGTACGGATCGTAGATATCAAGCCCATTCAGGCAAACGGTTTCGAGACGCGGGAGTCGGAGAAGGTAGTTGTATTGAAAGACCATCTTTCCCGCATACAATTCCAGCCTTGTCACTTGTCCGAAATCGGTTGGCTCAGCCATGGTATAGCTGCTACCCACTTTGAAAAGCATATTGTGAATCAAGTGGCTAGTCCCAACGTGACAGTCCGAACGGAAAGTATCGAGCTTGGTCAAGACGGGCAAGAATTCCTGTGTGAATTGGCGAAGTTGCATGCCGTAATAGTCACTCCCGCTCTGTGTTATTGAAAGTGCCTTTGTGTTGGAGATGAGATGCGGTTTTGTACGTAAGACGGGGAGGAGATGTTTGAGTTGAAGAGAGCTAATGTCAAACTCGATCGCCTCATACAAATGAGGCTGTGCTATGTCGTAGAGCTTCCGCGATGCTAGACAGGCATTCAATAGCGTGGTGATGTTTTGGCAGCGCTGACTATAGGACAGACTGAGCAGAGGGGTTAGATGGGAGAATACTTGAGCAAGCAGCTCTGGAGGCAATGGCTTTGAGGTCGCCATCTTCTATTGTATATATTCAATAAGGATCAAATATGACTTCCAACTCATGAGGGGAGTGACGTTGAAACAACCCGTGAGGGGACGATGTATACTAGGTAGGTAGCTAGGCTGCCTAGACTAATCCATATTTGGTATGGCGCAACTCATCCCATTACCCTTCGTAGCGGACGGATTGCTCTCCACTGGACTTCTAACAAGCTGGGTGCCAGGATGTTTTACTAGATCAACTTCAGATCACATAAGCTAGGGGATAGAACGAACGCAGGATATTGCCAGTTGCCTCACGGCGAAGTTTCACCCTCTCCCAAAGCACTTACGTGGTTAAAGGTAGATTTCCGAGGGCGAAAGAAACATCACTCATGACATTCATATTTGTTATCTTCATTCCCATCCCGTCGTAAGATCTACCCATAAAAATACAATAAAGACACCTCGCTCCTCTCCACCACCTTCACCAATCCAGAGAAAAAAAAAAGACGCAAAATATCGTATGCTTTTATAATTCCCACATCATCTCAATTATCAAAGGAATAAGAACGAACAGGTTTCAAAAAGTATGCCTCGTCTTCTCTCCCTTCCAAAACCCCATCAGCTCCCCCGTTTCCCCCACCCACTCCCTCACGCGATTTACACTCGCCTTCGCAAGCCCCGCATTCGTTCCACTCCTACCCCTCCTCTTCCCCGTGCCAACACTCGTACTGCCGCTCCCACTCGCACTCCCATCGATGCCATATCCCGCGCCGCCGCCTCCAGGCTGCTTCCCAGCGCTGATGAAACTGCTCCCCTCGCCCGTCGCATACTCGGACCCCATGGACGGCAGCACGTTTTCGCCCGCGGAGAGCGACACAAAGAGCGCGAAGGGCACGAGCCAGACGCAGAGCCCGAAGTAGGATGCGATTTCGGTGAAGGAGGGGATTGACGGGTCGGGGCCGTAGGTGCTGTAGGAGGGGTACTTGGGGGGTGGTGGGGGCGCGGAGAAGTGGCGGAACCACATGTAGTGGTTGAGAATAACGAGGCCTACAAGGTCCGACCGAGTATGTCAGTTTATATCTTTCTTGCCATTTTTTGGTCGGAGGAAGGGTGGGGTGGCGCTGGGTAAGACGGACCACAAGACAGCAGAAACAGCGGATCCGTCAACTTGACAATCGGGAACCTCCTCAGATTCTGCGCATAGATAAAGTGCGACACTACGCTCAGCGCGCTCAGCCCCATAGGGAACCCATCGACGAGGAGGAGGGCGACTTGGATGCCGATGACGCCATAGATGAGCCGCGTGAGGAGTTTCTTCGCGAAGACGGTGTGCTCTTCTACGAGCTCTGAGAGGTAGTAGAGTCCGGACGCTGTTTTATGTACGTTAGTTTTAAGAAGTTTGCGGGAAACGCGCGCGCGCGCGCGGAATGTGTTGAACGGGTTGTGTGAGAATGGTGGGATTTAACGGTAACGTACCAATCGCCAGCGTCAAGAAGCAAAACCCCAAAATCACTCCCACATAACCTAACAGCGGTAATATCCACATGATTCGAGGGGCGATGAGCGAGCGAGCGAGCGGAAAACCGGAAGAAGCAGCTCCTTAGTATGAGTTTTGTGCAATTACAGACTTGAAGGTTGCTCTGGGGAATAATGGCCACGACAACGCTTCGAAGCTGGCAGCCTGCGCGCGCTAACCCGATCGGTGGGCGGAGTAGGAAGATGAGGTCAGGATCCCGCGGAGCGACAGTTGTTCCGTGCGCCGATGCGAGGACGCCGCCGCGGGGAAATTGTGGGATCAACACCAAAAGATTTTGAACCACCAAAAAAAAGTTCGTGATAATCTGAACGATACGGTCTTGGCAGCGAACCAGACTTTCAACAGCACAATTGCGACTTACCGAATTCTTCCTACCTCCAGGACCAACAAAAAAAAGGCTACATCCATTAGTATTCCGCAACAAATACCCACCACACACGCAAAAATGTCGCGCCCCGAAGACACACTGTACGTCCCCTCCTTCCACCAACGCCACTCACACCTTATTCTCTCCACCACCCACCACAATCCTCCTCTAATCCTGCTACCCCCCAACTCTCCTCCCAAACCTCTCCCTCTCCCCAAACTAACCCACCCTCCACCCCACCAGACCCCCGGACCTATTCTACAACGACCCCGAATCCCGCAAATACACGACCTCCTCGCGCATCCAAACCATCCAATCGCAAATGACGCACCGCGCCCTCTCCCTGCTCTCCCTCACCACCTCCTCCCTCATCCTCGACATCGGCTGCGGGTCCGGTCTCTCTGGCGAAATCCTCTCGCAACCAAGCACCTCAGGCACCCCCGGCGGACCCCACACGTGGATCGGTATGGACATTTCGTCGTCGATGCTCGGCATCGCGCTCGAAAAGGAGGTCGAGGGGGACCTGTTCCTCGCCGACGCGGGTCAAGGTGTTCCCTTCCGTCCCGGTACGTTTGACGCCGCGATCAGTATCTCGGCGATCCAGTGGCTGTGTAATGCCGAGACGAGTCTGGATTCGCCGATGGGGAGGTTGAATCGGTTTTTTGGGGGGCTGTATGCGAGTTTGAAGAGGGGGGGTAGGGCGGTGTGTCAGTTTTACCCGAAGAATGAGGCGCAGAAGAAGATGGTGAGTCAGGCGGCGGTGAAAGCTGGGTTTGGGGCCGGGTTGCTGGAGGATGATATGGGGACCAAGAATGCGAAGACGTATTTGGTGTTGACGGTGGGTGGTGGGGAGGTCGGGGATGGAGATATTACCGGGGTGGTGAGGGGGATGGAGGGCGTGGATGTGTTGGATGAGCGGAGGAGGAATGCGAGGGATGGGAAGAGGAAGAGGGGGGAGGAGGTCAAGGGCAGTAAAGGGTGGATTTTGAGGAAGAAGGAACAGATGGAGAGGAAGGGGAGGGTCGTGAAGGCCAATAGCAAGTATACTGGAAGGAAGAGGAGGATCCAGTTTTGAGATGTCTTTTCCTTTTCCTTCGCTGGCTTTTTCTTTCTTGATTTCAGCTTCTTCTTTCGGTCCCTTTACGACGTCACGGAGTTAGGATGCATAGCGCGGCGTTGATGGTGATGCAAAGGGTATAGAATCGATTCATGCATGCAAGCTATATACCACTAAAAATACAGCTCTATTCACACCTTGCGGCTGCCTATGTACTGGTACAGATTCGCCATATCGAGTCGTAAAAATTCAGATGCGCAAGTCTATCCAAGTCGCCGCATGGCTCGTTTCCCCATGTGCTCGATTCGGCGGATCGTCGTGGCGGTAGATGAGAGAGTAGCTAAGAGAGATCCAAAAAACACGTCAAATCGCTCATGCCTTCTCCATCTGGTTCAAGATGGCGCGGGTGAATTCGTTGGTGGTGGAGCTGCCGCCCATGTCACGTGTTCGCACTTGGCTGCAATCTTGTTAGCGCGAAATAAATCGAAAACCATGCGAGTGAATACATACCCATCCTCGATGACCTTGTACACAGACTGGGAGATGCGGTTGGCATGGTCGTCAAGACCGAGGTGTCGAAGAAGCATGGCGGCGGAGAGGATTAAGGCGCTGGGGTTGGCCTGGTCCTTGCCCTGGATGTCGAGACCGACGTGACGGCATCCAGGCTCGAAAACGGCGACCTCACGGCCCATGTTGCATCCGGGCACGATACCGGGACCACCGACGAGGCCAGCTCCGATGTTGGAGAGAATGCCTCCGTACAAGTTGGGCATGACCATGACGTCGAACTGCTGTGGCCTGGACACACACTGCATGGAGGCGTTGTCGACAATCATGTCGCTGTATTCGATGGACGGGTAGTCCTCGGAAACCTTCTTGCAGGTGTTGCGGAAAAGACCGTCGGCGAGTTTCATGATGTTGGCCTTGTGGATGCAGGTGACCTTCTTGCGGTTGTTGGCGAGGGCAAAGGCAAAGGCGAACTTGGCGATGCGCTCCGACTTTGCGCGGGTGATGATCTTGAGCGACTCAACAACGCCGCTCACAGACTGGTGCTCGAGACCAGAGTACTCTCCCTCGGTGTTCTCACGGATGATGCAGAGGTCGACGTTCTTGTGGCGGGTGTCGTAGCCGGGGATGTTCTTGATCAGGATAATGGAGGCGTAGATGTCCAATTCCTGGCGCAGGGCGACGTTGAAGGACTGGTGACCGGAGCGCTCGACGGGGGTGTGGAGAATACCCTTGAGACCGAGCTTGTTGCGCTTGAGCGAGGCCATGGCTTCGCGGAAGAGGGTCTCAGCGTTCTTGTCGCCCGTCTCGACACCCGACACGTTGACCTGCTCCCACTCAATGGGCACGTTGTCGGCCTTGAAGATCTCCTTGACGGACTCGGAGACCTCAGCGCCGATGCCGTCACCGGGGATGAGGGTCACGGTGTATTTGCCGCCGAACTTGGTGGGCTTGAAGATGTCCTGGGTCACGGTGGCCATTGCTGGGGATCTACGTCAGCCATGATGTCGTTATTTTGGAGGGGAGCAAAGGTGGAATGCAAGGGGGATTGCGCGCACATCGAGTGGCCATGGAGGGACCGGCGGCCCATCGTGATACAGGCTTTGCGCCCCGCAGGAGCGTCTATCGCGGGTCAGTCTGTGTGTGTGTGTGTGGCTTTTGCTGGAGCTGCGGGCGGGCCAATGGCTGGCATGGAGGGTGGAACGTACCTGGGCCGTCTTCTGGGAGGTCCTCGATAGCATGGTGGGCGGTGAGGATGGTCGGAGGGGGGTGTGAGGTGTGGGTGGATGAGGCAGCGAGGGATTTGATTATGGAGGAGACGAGACGGAGACGAGCTGGAGCTCTGCCCTTCGGTGGTCACGGGAAATCCGCGGGAAGGGTTTCTGCAGCCTTGGCTCCCGTGAAGAGATGCCGCGGCCAGCCACCCACGACCTGCCCGACCCAGCAAGTTTGCCTTGGTCTCTGAATTTTTTCGTTGGCGCGTGTTTCTCCACGATCCATGTGCTGCGCTGTGAGTCTTGGTTGATGTACGGAAACCTGTATTTCCTTTTTTTTTTTTTTATATCCGTAATTTTGATGTTATTTATCCTCGCCCACTGCACCTGCCACTGGCTCGCGCGCACTTTCCTCCATGTTTGTTTGCAGCAAGCACGGTACACTACATACCACGGGCATCGGCATGTGAAAAGTCCCTTGCCAAGCCCCGCCTTTCCCTTCCCTTCCCTGCGTGCTTGCTTGCGCCATCCATCACTCTTCAATGTTCCATCCATCTGGATCCATCTCGATTCTCAACCTTCTTCATCACAAGCTTCAGCCTTCACAGCTTTTCCAGTGACGAGATAAAGTTTTCATCCACCATGCCTCTCCCCGCAATTACGTCTTGTGCCCCCCCTTGCGTCATTGTGACTTTCTCAGCGACCTTTCCTGTTCACTCTGTCCAACCAATGGCATCGACTTCTACCTGTAGTCGACATCCACCACAAAGATATAATGAATGATAATCTTCTTCTCACCGTCCACCTTTTTCAAAATACCTTCGTCCAATTTGCATCTTGATTCTGATTCATAACACCGTCTCAACATATTGTACTGTGCAGCGTTTGAGTACCCATTACCTGCAATACTCAAGGTACTCTCGCATAGCCATCACCTGCGGTTTATGCACAATATTCATTTCTTGGGAAATTTCTGTCAAAAGATGGTGGCGCCAATCATTGGATTCGTCGGCCTCGGCCATGCTGGTTTCCCCATGGCTGCTTCCCTGGCGAAGAAGGGCCATCATCTACTTGTGCGCGACCAAGACACCTCAAGAGGCCTCAAGTTTGTCGAGGAACATCCCAAGTGCAGGGCTGCGGCTTCGGACGCCGGATCATTCTCGGAGTGTGAAGTCGTAGTCACAAGTTTATCCAGCAGCGACGAGGTCAAGCATGTGCTGCTGGGCGAACATGGCATCGCGCCCCATCTGAAGCCAGGCATGAGTTCCTCGTTTTCGTTTGGGTTTGTGAGCAACATCTTACAATAAACAGGGTCCATCGTCATCGACACCAGCTCTTGCTCCGCTTTCGATACTCGTGCACTCGGCCTGGAACTCAGCAGACTGCATGTGGATCTCGTAGACTCTCCCATCACACAAGAGCAACTGAATGCTTTCGACAATGGACGTACGACCCTGATGGTCGGCTCCGATAAGCCCGAGGTTCTTAAAAAGATCATGCCCATCCTGAAGCACATGAGCAGTCATGTATTTCCAATGGGCTGCTTGGGGTCAGGAAACACGATGCAAACATTGAACAGTTATGTCAACGCCAGCAGTATGATTGCTCTCTGCGATTCTCTAGTCAGTACATCACTGCAGATCTCCATCAGTCCTCATATTGATTGTACCAGGTGACTGGCCAGAAGCTTGGGATGGATCCCCAAACCATGATCGATGTGATGAATGTCGGAACTGGCGCCAACTTTACCACAAAATACTTAATGAAGAATCTCAAATCCAACGACCCCGCCTGTCGACTCGAGCCACTAGTGAACGATGTCAGGAATGCCAAGGATTTGATTGAGAAGGCTGGTTTTGAGACTGAACTTCCATCACTTGCATTGAGATACCTGGAAGACTCCCTGAAACGCGCTCCGCAAGGGGCCAATCACTCTGCTTGTCTGGAGAGTTGGGAAAAGAGAGCTGGTGTCAATATCGCAAAGACCGAGTGGAAAGATCACAGTACGAAGCTCCCACACATCTCTCAGGACGAGCCAGTACTTCGGATACTTTGATCCCTATCACCTCGAGCAAGCCCCCGCTCCCCACTCCCCGCTCCTCTCTCTCTCAACCACCATCACTCGACTTCAGTTTCATTGCCTTCTTTCACCTTAACTGTCTTGGCTCAAATCTCAGATATAAATACGAACGATTGCTTCTCTTGCCCCTCCCTCTTCTTCATCACTTCTCATCTCCCAACTTTCTTCTGTCTACCACTCCTCCACCCAGCCTACTCCAACTATTAGTAGGCATCAGCCATATCCCACATCTACCGGTACATCTCCGCACTCTTCTTAACTATCCACGCTCCTCTCAACTATCGACATCTTTCTCAACTACCGACATCACTCTCAACTACCAACAGTACTCTCGTCTAATCCGCTACTCTGCTATCTTCCTTCTTCTTCACAATCACTGAAGCTTGACTTCCCTCAAAGAAGTGCGCAAAGATGAAAGCCGAGGAAAAGGACTCCGATCGCAAGGCTGAGGTACATATCCATATCAGTGGACAAGTGAAAGCTATCAAGGAGTACGATGAGTATCTCGATCCTGACGATGGTGCAATCTGCTGCTATGTCCCTGTAAATGCGGAAGATGAGATCAGAATCAAGGGTAGATGTTCTGGGACAGTGAGTGGCGTGCATACCTCTTTGTACAATAACCCTGTGCTAACTATGGCAGACCTTAATTAGAGCCTACGATGTAGCAATTGACGGTGTCTTGCGCTGGGCTAGGTATTGCCAGGGAAAGACAGTCACATGCCAACCTTTTAAGATCGATTGCGACAAGTTTCTCTACTACAACTACAAAGATTCTGAGGTCTTTGAGACGGAAGCAGTTATTAAAGAGGCGCCAGACCTTAACACAACTCACAAGGGTCAACGCGAGGTTGTTGGAACGGTTGAGGTTCGCCTTTTTATGCTACGAAAGTTCGGTGACGAGTGGTCCATTGGTGATTCTCCTACATTCGATGATGAGGCAGACCCGCCAATTCCAACATTCACAACGGTCCCCCAGGATGTCAGAGTCACATTTAAGCAGGATAGCCCTGCCCTCGATCAGAATAAAGAGAATCACATAAAGAAAATCATGTACCGCAACCGCCCCGGCAAAAAGCCATGGGCAATCTTCCGCTTTCATCTCCGGAGTGAGGGTACGTTTACGTTTGTCTTCGTAGTGTCCTACACAACTGACTAACACTCTGCAGAGGCGATTGAAAAGTACAAATTGGAAGTGACTTTCGACCCAAACGACAAAAAGATCGCGGAGACTCACCTTCTCTCATTTGATAAGGTTGTACCATTCCAACTCGGAGCGAAACCACCAGGAAAGGCAGATAGTGCCACTCCTGCTCCAGCCCCGGCAGACCAGCAGATTCAAATTCAAATGAGCGGAGCATTGGACGGTGGGGATACATCTACTGGCCACGAAAACGGAGACACTCAAAAGTCGTTGGCGGCACTCACCCTAAAGCCAGTCGACCAACCACAAAAGCAGGGGATTGGTGAAACTACTATTGACACTAGTGCAGCCACGCAGAAAGATGCCAGCAAAGGAGGTGGAGCTTCACAGAACTCTCCTCTTAAACAACGCATTCCGCCAACGATTGTCACTCGTCCTCCAAAGGCTGACAAGGTAGCTTCTCCTATCCCTTCTGAGCAACCACCCAAGCCCCTTTCATCACCCCAACCGTCTCCCGCCCCTACTGCCTCCCCAGGCCTTGGAACCGCCTCTATCAAACGCCCAAAAAGCGTCCCAGATCTTATGCAGGAGCTCCTCGATGCTAAGAAAAAGTGCAAGGGTGTACAATCAGAGCGCGCTAAGATTGCGCCTGCGGTACAGTTATGCAGAGCACGGGAGGAAGACGAGAAAAAGAAGCTTATGGCGGAGCTTAATGAGGTTAATATGCGTACGGAAATGGAGATGGAAGGACTAATGGAGGATCGAAGGCTGTTGGAGTATTTTGGGAGCCTTGCTGGTGGGGACACAAAGGTGGAGGAGTGAACGTGCGGTGATTGCGGGTTACGGGGGCCCACCCTTGTTTCTCGGTTTTGTTTCTGCAGGCGTTGGATGCGGCGTTTCAAGGGAATGGACTGGATGACGGGCAATTGGCTCGTGGTTTATCCGGTCATGAATCAGGCTGGGATCGTGGGACTGGGGAAACGAGTGTGGGGTTTTGATTTCGATGGCTTTCATATATTTCATCTACGGTTTTGGTATTCCTTATTATACTTGACAGTTCCCCAATGAGGGGAATCAACCTGAGCGAATGAAACATGGGAAACAATTGAAAAGCAAATTAATATGACTCGATAAGAGCCTCCGCCTGCAGCAAACTCGATAAGACATTTCTTTTCATCTTTTCCCTCTGCCTCCTCCATCACCTCCCGCATGAAGAAACCCCCTCCCCTTCAAATCGATTCAGCCCAGATCTCTCGCAATCCCTACTCATACACAACCTTAATTCATTTTGGGTCAGAACCGGAAGAAGAAGCGCGAGAGATCCTCATGTTATCCTTCACCCGCTCGACAAGGACCTCGCGGGTGGCTAGGGGCGAGGGGTGCAAGTTGCGGTTATTCAACCACGTCATGCATTGCGCGTGGGTCCATTGGTCTGGGTCTGTATATTGGCAGCGATGTATTTTGTCAGTGAAGATTTAAAATGATCTCCGAGGGAGAAAAGATGCAAGCTAGAGGGAGGGATAGTGGAAGAGAGAGAAGTACCGCCGGTAGGATCACCGCTGGGGAAAATGTCGTTGCCCCAGATGCTCCAGGCTGCGACGCCGGTTACGATTGCGGCGAAAGCAAAAAAGGGGGCCTGAATGAGTAAGTAAGGTTGAGGTAGGTATATGTTTGAGCTGGAGGGATGACTTACACGTGCGCTTGTTGCGCGGTCGAGGGGTGTTGGCATGGTGCTTGTGGTTGTTGTCCGATCGATGATTGTAGTTTGGTGAGAAAGTTGTAGAGCAAGGTGGGAATTCTATTTATTCACGATAAGAAAAGAGCATACGTATACAACTCAAGCCGGCAGGCAACAAGAACAATTGCCTCCACATGTGAAGCAGCGCAGCCCAAAGTTCGTCGTCCACTGGGAGTGCGCCACACATGGTCGTCATTGAACCATCCCAAGAAGCGACTAGCGCCTGGCACCGCCCCATAGCAGCACGTGCGCCCGCAAGCGAATTTCCACCTCCACAACAATTTGGCCCAATCCGCCCGCCCTCTCTTGGAAAAAGTTCACGATTGTCAAGAATCCCTTCCTTGTTCCTCCAACCGAACGACACAATCCGCCACCATGCCTGCCGAAGTTTCAGATATCAAGCAGTTCATCGAGATCTGCAGGCGAAAGGACGCCAAGTGTACGTTCCTTTTTCATCAGGGAATCGCGGAGTGAATGCACGCGCGCGCCGTGTGTGGGATTCAAGAGGCGGGTTGAAATGGAATGGAAGGACCATGATGATGAGATCGGTGCTGACTTTGAGCCACTACAGCTGCCGGTATCAAGAAGAACGAGAAGACCAAAAACATCAAGTTCAAGGTCCGATGCAGCCGCCACATCTACACCCTCGTCCTCAAGGACACCGACAAGGCTGAGAAGCTTAAGCAGTCCCTTCCCCCAGGTACGGGATCCCATCTCCGTCACATCCGTCTCAGAGCGATCTCCCGCCAATATCGCGAGATATGCTGTTGTGGAAAATTCGGACTAATTGGCTGTTGCAGGGCTCACCATCACCGACATCGGCAAGAAGAACCCCAAGGGCACGCGCGCATAAATGATTCCTGACGGCGGGCGATGATATATATGGGGGACGGGAAATCGTGCTGGGTCGATGATGAAGACAGTGGCCGCGGTGTGTGTGTGTGTGTGATACTGCATGATGCATGATGGGATGGAAGGCTTGGAGGTCGGCGTCTCATCGGATACCTCTTTCACTGGCATAACCGGGTCCCTGCAAATAACCATGGGATACCATCAGGAAATGAAAAAAACGTTCAACTTCACTTTGCACTACCAACGTGGAATTTCTGCTTGCGCAACGTGGCACATCAATTATATACCTGAGATTTTCATATGGTAACGCTAACGATTGACGATATCCAGGTAACTACCTCACTGCACCCTCCCAGTTCCCTCAATTCCCCCGCCTCACCTCAAACTTGTACTCATCTTTCCGATCCAAGTACACGACCTTATCCGCCAACCCAGCCTCCTCAACCTTCTTTTTAAAATCCCGCAACGGTGACAAAAACACGTCATAATCGTCATAGTGAATCGGAATCGTCAACTCGGGATCAATCAACCGCATCAACTCGACCCCTTGCTCCGCATCCATCGTAACCATCAACAACGGCATACTCGGCCCGGGAATCGTAGTGCCCCCCAAATGCACCAACATCAAATCAATCCCTTTCCCCTTGTACCGCTCCGGAATCTCCTTCAACTCATCCACCATCAACGTATCCCCGGAGATATAAATCCGATACCCCGTCTCAAAACCCCCCTCCTCTCCCGCATCATCCCCGCCATCGCCATACCCCAACTCCAGCATCCACCCATTCGTCGGCGGCACCGCTTTCAAAACATCGTTCGCGATCGCCAACGGACCAGGCGGAACGTGTTTCCCGGGCATACCAGTTACCTTCATCCTCGGTTTCCCCCCACCCATGACAATCCTGTCCGTCTGCACGTCGATGCCCAAACTCTCAAAAAACCCCAACGCGTGCACCGCCGAGAAACTCTTGTCCTCGCCTTTCCCCGTCAAACACGCCTTCGCGTGCGGCGTCGTGATGATCGGGATCGACTTTGTCAACTTCTCCTCGACTTCCTTGTCGAAGTGGTCCTCGTGGTAGTGGCTCAGCAGCACGGCGTCGATGCGTGGGAGTTGGTCGAGGTCGATGGCTGGGTTGGTGAGCCGTGTGCCCGTCACTCCCGGCCCCAGGTGCACGTGGTCGCCCGCGTGCAGGAAGTTGGGGTCGGTGAGGATACGGAGACCCTCCCATTCTAGAATCGTGGTGGCGGTGCCGATGAAGGTTAGGGTTGCGTTTGTGGTGCGGAGCGCGTTGGTGTGGTGGATGTGCGTGGTTTTTGCGGGGGGGAGGGTGGGTGGGATGGTGGTTTGGTGGGTTGTTGGCGGGGCGGTGGTGGAGGGGTTGAGGGTGAGGTGTTTCATTTTTTTTCTTCTTTCTAGGGGGGTTGTGGTTCTTTGGGAGATTTTTTGTTTTGTCTTTTTTTGGGAGGGGGGTGGAGCTCCGATATTGGGGTAACGTAGATGTAGGAATGAATTGGTTTTAACTAACTTATTTGATTATTTGGGCATTGAGCAATGAGCAATTCTTTACACTGTCATTACGGGAAAGAAACACCAAAAAACTTGATCAATTCCCTCGTGAATCGATTTCAGTGACATCTACATAAAATTTCCATGACGTCTCGGCGTGGTCATTATGGTGTGTGTGTGTGTGAGGGGGTAGGAGGGGGGGTAGATCAACCTTCGACCCTGCGTACTTGTACCTATGTAGTGAACGTTGCATTGCTGGGGTGCATAACTAATCCATTTCTCGAAAGATTGGTCAAACGGGGAGAGATAATATTGAAAAGTCAGTTCAATATCCGTTCAATTAAGATTAAATGTTTGAATGAATTCCTCCACAACATTTCACATTGATCCCCAACTTAGGATGTAGTACATAGTAACATGTGGCTTAGACACGTGGCGTCCCCCGTAGCACCGCCACTGATCTACCAACCTCAGTACACAGTACAGTACACAGCTTAAGTCTACAACAAAAAAACCAAACACTAATTATATCGCATCACCGCTTGATTTCCTTAGAAATATACCTAGGGACATACTTTCTATACGTAAAAGGACCTATTCTCACCTTAAGATCGCTAAAATTAAAGGAAAGGTTTTGCGTGTGTTAGGGAGCTGATAATTGTCACTTCATTTGTATGATGCAAAATCACCACTGCAATCAACAGTGTTAGATTTGGTGTACTTTCCCGATTAGGCAGGTTGGATACTTGGTGTGTGATGGGACTCGGGAGGGCGTGAGCTTGTGGTGGGAGGTTGGGGATCCCTGTCCAAGTCCGACCTAGCCTAAATACGAACACCTGTCAAAACAACCGCACGTCGTCGTCTTGAACGATTTCCACTTTGATTTTTCCTCCCTTTACTCAAATTAACAACGTACACGAGTATCAATTCGGTATTGCATACATGCGACACACGTAGCTCTTAAAAAAAAGGAGAAGACATTCAAGTCTTCTACCCAGTAACCGTGCGAACGCGCGCGCGCGCGGGCCAGCCATCCACGCAAGCTCCAGCTGGAAGTTAGGACTTCACACATGGGATGACAAACATCTAAACCTTCGTCCAATCCCCCCCAAAAACAACAACAACCCCGATTACATGAACACACGCGACCCATTCAGCCTCCGCAAAAACACAGTCGCCGGACGATCCCCCAGATCCCCGCTCTCGCTCCTCCACACAGCAACCCCTGCGGGCGCGACCTCGAAGCTCTCCAGCGCCGCGGCAACAGCTGCCCCCATCCCCCCGACCAGCAGCAGCTCCCCCGAAATTGCACCGCCGCGCGCCGCGCCGCGCAGCAACAGCACAACCGGCATCGACGACGACGACATGTCCTTCCAGCTGCCCAAGAACGTGCCCAACTTCGACAACGCCCAGCGCCGCTTCGAAGATAATGTGTGGGCCAAGTTCTCCGGCACCGAAAAGGGACTCCCCATGTACAAGGATAAACCGGCGGGCTACGGGGCCCGTCGCGAGGCGGGGAGGTGGTGCGGTGGCAAGAGACGGATCGCGCTGGGCGTCGTCGTCGTTTTGAGCGTCTTGTATTTGCTCGGCGCTTTTGGGGCGGATGGGGATGATGGGGCGAAGGGCGAGGGGGATAAAGCTGGGTGGGGGAAGATTATACCGGGGAAAGGCTCGTTGGGGGGTATGGTTGGTGGCAAGGGGAAAGTGGTGGATTGGGAGAAGAGGAGGGAGAGTGTGAGGGATGCGTTTTTGCTTAGTTGGAAGGGGTATGAGGAGCATGGTTGGGGTAGGTGGTCTTTTTAGGCGCAGAGAGAGAGAGAGAGAGTGTGTGTGTGTGTGAAAAGGTGATTTTTTGCTGACTTTTTGTTTCGCAGGTTATGATGAATATCATCCGGTTGCGCGGACCGGACGGTATATGGCTGAGCCCAATGGCATGGGTTGGATTATCGTGGATGCTTTGGATACGCTCATGATTATGAACCTTACCAAGGAGCTCAAGCACGCCCGGGAATGGGTGTCGACGAGCCTTAATTACGACAAGGATCAGGATGTGAATACGTTCGAAACCACGATCCGCATGCTCGGCGGTCTGCTATCCGCGCACTACCTGCAGGAAACGCTCCCCGGACTGAAGCCGGATAATGCAAATGAGGAGGATTTGTTTTTGGAGAAGGCCACCGATTTGGCGGACAGGCTTTCCGGCGCATACGAAAGTCCCAGCGGAGTACCCTGGGCGAGTGTCATCTTGAAATCGGGCGAAGGGAAAAGCTCCCATGCGGACGGCGGTGCATCCTCAACCGCCGAAGCTACCACTCTCCAACTCGAAATGAAATACCTAGCTTTCCTCACCGGCGAAGTCGCCTACTGGGAGAAAGCCGAGAAAGTCATGCAAGTCGTCGACGACAACGGCGCCAAAGACGGCCTCGTCCCCATCTTCATCTACGCCGACAAGGGCACTTTCCGCGGCGACGAAATCCGCCTCGGCAGCCGCGGCGATTCCTACTACGAATACCTCATCAAACAATACCTCCAAACCTCCAAACAAGAACCCATCTACCTCGAAATGTGGGACGAGGCGCTCGCGGGCGTCAAAAAGCACCTCCTCACCTACTCCAAATCCCAACACTTCACCGTCGTGGCCGAGCGCCCCAACGGCATCGACGGCCGCCTGCACCCCAAAATGGACCACCTCGTCTGCTTCCTGCCCGGCACCATCGCGCTCGCCGTCACCGAAGGTCTCCCCGTCTCCGAAGCCCGCAAACTCCCCACCTGGTCCAAGCAAAAAGAAGAAGACCTCGTCCTCGCGCGCGAACTCACAAAAACCTGCATCGGCATGTACCGCTCGACCGCCACGGGACTCGCGCCGGAAATCGCCCACTTCGAACTCTCCGACCCCCCGCAAATGTACCGCCACCAAATCCTCGCCTCCAAATCCGACATGCCCCTGTCCTCGACCGACGCCGCCCCCGACGCCTCCCACCCCCCCGAATGGACAAAAGACTTCATCGTCAAACCCGCCGACGCGCACAACCTCCAACGCCCCGAAACCGTCGAATCCCTCTTCTACCTCTGGCGCATCACAGGCGACGACATCTACCGCGAGTGGGGCTGGGACATGTTCGAAAACTTCGTCAAGCATACCATCGTCCACAACGGCGGCGGCGGCTTCACCAGCGTCAACGACGTCACCGTCGTCCCGCCCCCCTCGCGAGATAACATGGAGAGCTTCTGGCTCGCCGAAACCCTCAAGTATTTCTACCTTTTGTTTTCGCCTAACGACTTGTTGCCCTTGGATGGGATCGTGTTGAATACTGAGGCCCATGTTTTTCCGCGGTTTGATGCGAGTAGGAAGAGGTTTCGCACCGGGTGGAAGAGGTTGGAGAGGGATGCGAAGGGTGAGGTTGTTAGGGGGGGGAAGAAGAAGGAGGAGGGGGAGAAAAAGGGTGATGGGGAGGTTAAACATCAGATCCCGGATAGGGATGCTACGACGAGTTGAAGAAGATAGTCTTTCTCTGTTTTTCCTTCTTGTTTCTTCTGTTGCATAGAATCAAAACACGTCGAGAGTCTTTATTCTTTTTACGTGGTGGTGATGATTAGCGCGTAACACACACCCTTTTCTTTTTTTATTATCATTCTTTTGTCATATGTGTGTCTATGTCTGTACAAAGTCTCGCATAATCACCCTACCTACCTACCTACCTACCTACCTACCTACCTACCTACCTAGAGTACTGCCTACCACCACCCTGTAACTATTTTACTTCTCTTATCTGCTATTCCACCCACACCTCGGCCAGCTACCTCTTATGTATAATTCTTTTCTTTATTTATTTCTTATATTTACCTTTGCGTTTTTTTTTTTTTTTGTATTGACTAGGTGTTTCGTTTCATCTTTGCGGAGTTTTTTTTTTGTGTGTGTATAATTGTGAGAGGGAGGAAGTGGGAAGAGGGTTAGTATATTAAATATTGATATCTATATGTACATGGTTTTTGGGTGTGTGGGATTGATGGGTGGTGGAGTGGGGGGAGGGAAGGGAAGGGAAGGGCGGTGTGTGTGTGGTTCTTAGTGGTGTGTGTGTGTGTGTGTGTGTATGTGTGTAGTGATTGATCGCGGAGGAGACGTTGAGGGTTCTAAGTGTTAAGTGCTAAGTGAGGTTTTGGGTACATAGATAGACGTTGTGTGGAGATTGATGCAGTGGGTGGTGTGGTGTGGTGGTGGGGTGTTCTTTTTTTTTGTTGATTTTTTCTGAGGATGGGAATGAATTGAGGTTTTGTGTTTGTTGGTGAGCGTGAGGTTGGCTGGGTTGTGAAGTGAAGTGAAGTGAAGTAAATATCGGGAGTCAGGGGGAGGAGGTTTTGAGAGGGGTGTATATGTAAATGTTAGGGAAATTGATAGCATTAAGGTCGGCGAGGGTTTTTGGGATGGTGATGTAGTGGACTAAGATTAATTCATACCTATTGAGTTGGTAGTTAGAGATATGTGTACGATAAGGGCTTTGGAGACTGTGGTGTTTGTAATACACGTGGCCAGAGGGTGGTTTTTCTTTTCTTTATTCTTTTGGTACATTTTTGGGGGGCGTAGGATCGCTTTTAACTTGAAATGCATCAAGGGTGGAGGAGGGTGGGGATGGGGAGTTAATGTATATCTACATTTGAATAGCGTGGCTTTTGGTTTTGGTAAACATGCCTATGTAGGAATGGTGCTATTGACAGTTGTTTTTGATAGGAGTATTAAGAAGAATGAAAGGATGCACAATTTCTTTTTTTTTTTTTTTTTCGGTTTTGGTTTGGACCAAAGTGTGAGAAATGTGGTAAGAATGTTGATGAAATTCCGGCACTCGTATTTATTTTATCGTTTGGAAAAGATTATAATATAGAGCGCTCGCTGGTCAGCCCACCACACGTACCCTAATCTTTGCAGTGGGTGACTATTTCGACGGATACGAGGCTGTCGGCTGAGGCTGCATACACCCGTATACGAGGATTCAGCCTCGTGGCAGCTGAGAGCTTTCTATAAATTTAGACCTGACGCGCCTCTATTTAGCGGCTTCCCCTCCTCTCCCGTAGTTTCATCAGCGTTTAATGCAATGCCCAATATAATCCATGTATATTCCTTCCTAACACCCCGCTTCTAAGGTCGTGAAGATGGCAGACCCGGTCAGCCTGATCGCGGGCATAGCAGGCATCGCAGTCGCGAGCGCCCAACTCGCAAATGCAGTCTACACCCTCAGCGATAAGCTCATGCACGCGCCCCTCGAGATCCGCAACATCGCGTCCAACATGTCGCTCCTCTCCAGCATCCTCGAGAACCTCGCGCAGGTCCTCGAGCAAGGGAAAGACGTGTACAAACCCCACCTCCTCCTTGAAGCCGAGAGTATATTGCAGAAAATGAAGGACGTGCAGAGGGATGTGACGAAGATGGTCAAGAGGCAGAAGGGAGTTAGAGCACGGTTTAAGTGGGTGTTGAGTTATAAGAAGGTTGGGGAGTTGGGGATGAGGATTGAGGCGTTGAAGAGTGCGCTGGGGTTGGTGCTTTGGACGGTGCAGTTGGCGATGTGGAGAAAGGATCCGGAGCGCGTGGAGAAAAAGTGAGCATTTTCCCAACTTTCAATTATGCCGAAAGTAGGCAAGGAACTGAAAATGCTGATGTTTGTTCGTGTGTAGAGGAGCGCGGCTGAAGAACCTCGTCGAAGCCGTTATGAAGCAGAACCGCCAGTCCATTATCAGCCTCAAGCCACAGCCCCCACCACCATTGAAACAATTACCGCCACATTATCCACCATATTACCCATTACCACCGGGTTACGCACCACCAAGCAACGAGAATCTCCAGATTCCGGGAATGGAGCAACCGTCGTTACCCAGTGCCAACCAAAATGCCGCTGACCCATACTCCCACGGCATGCAGCCGTACAACCAACCGGACGGTTACATCCAAAATCCATTTGCTCCAAGACCAGATGAAATAACACGTCACGGAGCAACTGAAGAACGGAAAGCGAAAGACGAGACTGCGGTATGGCTGTACAGACTAGCTTTCACGCCGTGGCGAGACCCGGACGGACAAGGTCGAGACAGCAAGGACGACGAGAATAGGGAAAACCAGTTGATTTTGCCAGCCACGTCGAAGCTGCAGCGTCTATCTATCTCTTCCGCCATTTTTGAAGTCTTGGACGCATGGACAGTCCTTGACAAAGAGGAAATCGAGTCGTTGAGCCCCGAGGAAGATCTTCTAAGCGACTATGATGCGTCATTTGTAGAAGAGTACAGAGAGGATAGGCACGATAGTCTGATTTCCCACGACGAGACGGAGTACTCAGATACAGAAGCATTGCTTCAATCGTATCCAGGCATGAGAAGACCAATGTTGAAGTCATCGAACAGCGAGCCAAATTATATTGGTTACCCCCCCGGCCCAGCTTATTTCGATCAGAATGGACTTCCGACGGGTCCATTTCCAGGGCCCCCTCCGCCTCCTCAACCTCGGGGCAAAACTACTGTACAAGGAGGAATTCCTCCAGCTCCAGCTCCAGCTCCAGCTCCAGCTCCAGCTCCTCCGCCCCCGCCCCCGCCTACTCCCCCTCCGAGTGATGAACGTATATTGAGCAAACTAGAAATGCTTCTTTCACAGAAGGAAGTACAAGAGGACGAAAAGAAGGAAGAACAGCGTGCAAAAGACGTAGATGCCAAGTTCGACCGCCTCGAGCGACTCTTGATCGATCAGCAAAAAGCACAGATAGAAAAAGATGCCGCAAAACGCAAAGCCGCCGAGGAAGCGGCAAAAATTGCACGTGAAGGTCAAAAGAGGGATGATGCGGACAAGCTAGAAAAACTAGAGAAGCTTATTCTGGTGCAGAGGGATGAGCAGTTAAAGCGGGAGCAGGCAATTGAAGCACAGCGTGCAGCTGATAAAGCTGAACATGATGCTAAGATTGCGAAAGAGGAGGCAGAAAAGAAAGCGCAGGCTGAGGCAGCTGCACAGTTACTAGGGGCCTCCAAGAAGGCTCGTGAAGAAGCCGAGGCGAAAATGGCGATGCAGAGAGATGAGGAGATCAGAGACCTCAAAAAGAGCCTGAAAGAAGTGTACGAGGGAGAGTTGGGCGAAGAGAGGGCCCTACGCAAGAAGTTAGAAGAGCATTACGAGATGGAGTTGAAGCTGGGAGACGAGCTCGCGCGGGAGAGGATGAATATACTGTATAAGCGAATCAAGAACCTGAAGAAGGAAGAGGCGGAGTTGCATGATATTTCGATTTTACTGATTGAAAAAATGAGCCAAGGCAAGCCCGAGCAGCGAGAAAGGACGTTTGTATCTCCCGATGGCAAGGGCTCCATGGTAACAGGCAAAGCACGCACCTCTGCACAATTGCTAGAGCTCCTCAAAGATCGTAATCGTCTTACAGACGATTCCTCAACGACGATATCATCAATGTCCGACAGCAACGAAAAAAAGAAAATAGAGAACCGCCACGCTATCCGCCGATGCCGTCGCCAACTTGCAACTGTCGAGCGTCAACTGGCCGAGTTAGACGACGAGGACGATGCAAAGGAGCAAACACGTTCAGAAACCGAAACTCTACGATTCCGCCTAAGTCGTCTATTGAAACATGAAAAGGAACTGGAAGATGGATCTTCGCGATCTAAAGAGAGAAGAAGGAGGCGATACAGCTATGAAGTTGTAGAAGTTGAACCTTATGATGCATCACGAGGCATTCCAATGCCGCCCCCTCCAATACCGCCCCCTCCAATGCCGCCCCCTCCACCACCTCCCGGTCAATTCTCGATATACGAATCTAGCGACGAAGAGGAGGAAGACTGTGTCAAATCCGAGTATCTCATCATGTTCAACACATACCTCAACCCAGATAATGAGCGACTCAAGGCAATCAACGAGGAACTTCATAAACATAGGGTGGAGTCGTTCTTCGAGAGGAAGACTGAGCTGTCGTCCTTACCATCAGAGTTGTCGGACGACGAGCCGATAGCGCTAAGTACTTTCCACGAACGTGTTCTCTCGGGCTCCTTGATGTGGATGCCATCCTTGGCGCATGGCCGGAGCGAGCTTTTCGACGCACTTTGCGAGAGTGGTTGGAAGCCGATATATGTGCGTGGTTCAGGTATGTTTTATTCTTCTATACATACAGAAACATTGAGAGGTATATGATGAACACACTGCGTAGGCGCTGGCCAGACATGGTTCCACGGCCCCGAGCCAATTCATGTCCGCTTCCAGGATCCCACGTACATACCTTCCCTCCCACATATGCTAAAACTCTCCACACAGCGCTACTGCCTGGTGGGCTCAGAGTGGATCGCCGAAGACGCGTTCCAACTTATGGGCGTTGAATATAAGCTTCTGCCTTCGGGCTTCTGGATGTTGCCTCCCGATATTGTTTACGTATGTCTTTCTTGCATCTGCTTGACCAATTTTGGGAATAATTTTGGATGAATGAGGCTAATGTTATTGTGCAGGACGAGATTCTATCCTTAATTTCCATGTCTTTTACGTTAAGAGAAGCAGGGTTGAGGAGGAGTGCTAGGAAGATTTTAGATGAAGGGTCTTTGAGGTTGGTTGAGGCAGGCGCGGAAAAGAGTGTGAATGGTAGTGGTGGTGGCAGTGGTGATGTTGACGATATACCACGGCTTGCGCTTGCCGCTGATGTTCCTTCCCCGTGATTTTCTAGACTCGAGTTGAAGTACATGGCTAGAATCGAAGGAATTCACAAAAAAGGGCACTTGAATCAAACAGTCACGTGAAGAGTTATTGAGGCCACGCCCATGAAAAAATCTATTTTGTTGACCTCACAAGCAAAAGCAGACATATGCACACTTGTTTACAGAACCACGTGTTATAGTTAAGTCATAATCAGTTCAATAACTAAGGCGACGATGTTGAGCACAAGTCATGAACAGGGGTACGAAATAAACAGGTGCCCTTTGAGGCTCGACAGCGCGCACTGAAAGCATAAAGAAAGCCCGTCTCCCACCCCCTTCGACACCCGATTTTTTGCACTCCAACCTTTCTTCTCGCACATCACCTGCTCGATTCTTGCTTAGGGCGACCACTTTCGTCTGACCGGTTATTGCACCACCCAGCCCGCACTCGAAACTCCGACCAATACTATCTCCAGCCTTCCAGCCTCGTCACTTGTGCCCTTTTCGCCAAGACTCAACCACCAATCATGTCCGAATACGTCAACCACGATATGCAGCTTGCTGCCTTGGACACCCCCATCGATGACACTGATTGGACTGCTTTGAAAAAGGAGGTTATGAGTGAGCCTTGGATTGATTGGATTGATTGGAGTGCGTGCGAGGAGCATGAGAGTACTGAACAGGGGCCTGAGGGACTGATCCCTGAGAACAGGTGAGTTAAAAAAAAAGATGCACGCTAACGAAAGGGCACCGGACTGCAGACGCAGACGCAGACGCATTGGCCTATTCGAATCTCCCATTCAAGGCATGACTTCCAGTCAGCCGACATCCGCTCCTCCAACCACACAAACACGAAGTTATCAGTGCGACTTCACTGGCTGTAAATCCAAGCGCTCTTTCAAACGTGTATCTGAGCTTAACCGCCATAAAAAGATACATGACCGCAAACTCTTCCCCTGCCCAGCTGTGGAATGCGGCCGGATCGGAGATCGAGCATTCCCGCGCGAAGATAAGTTGAGGGATCATATTGTTGCCGGCCATGACGCAGAAGACCGATTCCTATGCCTGATTCCCCGTTGTGCCTGTGGGCTTTCTTTCACGAAAGATATCATGGGCGTGCATCATGACGGTTTGAGCTCTCCGTTTAGCACACTTCGGTATCACCGATCTTGCCCTTTCGAGAAGTGTCCCGAGAGATTCACTCTAAATCGCCTGTCTCATTTCCCCAGATACCACTTAGTGGAATCGAAATACAGTCGTATCAGAACCCATATTTCCCAGGAACATACTCTCGAAAGTCGAACAAAGTTCGCAACCCTCATCCACGCACATGGGTATCACCATTCCACTCTTGAGGTTTTGTGCCCCGTGTGCCCGAACCAATCTGTGTTCCAGAACGTCCTTGATTTCTACTACCATTTTCTGGAAATTCATTGTCATGTTGGTGACGCGAGAGTTATCGCTGACGCACTTCAAATTTATCAACAGTATAGTCGGGAATGGTTCCGTGAACACAACTTATACAAGTTATTGCGGCAATGCACCGACTTTTCTGATGAAATTCACCAGAACCGTCGCACAATTCTGCGACTTTGGCCGGAGTTCATTGAACATCCTGTCTGGGATGATATCAAGTCCTGGAAATTGAAACGAAGTGGGCTGCGCAAAGAGGAATAGGGAAGAGAAGTTTTCGGTGGCGAAAATACTCTACCTGGCAGTCCTACGTCTCTCTGGGTTCGGCGTTGGTTATAGGTTGGAGGTCCAAAATGGAGCAAATCAATGGTAAATGACGGATTTAAGGAAATCGTGGGCTATGTTTTACTGTTCCTTGGATTAAGTCTATTTCATTGACACTGTCACTTCAGCAACATCAGTCGTGTTCCTCACATCCCCTCTATCCCCTCCGCTGTTAGTTTCCTTACTCTTGATCTTTCTATCGCTCATTTAACAATGTCTCCACGACCTTTTTTAGTCAGTCTTGCTTCCCTCCTGTTTTTTCTCTTTTTGCTTCCATTCATTTCTTTCGCCTCATAGATTTCGTAGCTAAACCAAGAAATTGAACGCACGTGTTCTACCAAATCAACTCTGCTGTACAGTGAACGAACACATATAAGCTAAACGCAATGATTAATATGACAGTTCATTCAAGGAGTACGAGTTTCCTGCGATCAAATGCTACTAGTCTTAACTCTGGGCAGATCTACTGTGCACTCGTTTCAACTTATCTTCATACATTTCCACTCTTACATTTACCCAGAAAATGATCTTTTTCTACCAGTACCACGCATGATATTCCAACTTAGTATGCGTCCATCATCAGCTGTCGCTGCCGCGATGTTGCTCATTGAAGTGGTGAATAGGCGGCTTTGGTACAGCTAGAAATGTGGAAAGAGTGAAAGTTTAAATGAGCCGCTTGTGCCCCCGCTTGCGGTCAACCTGGTCCTAATGCAATATTATGTTACTACAAGTATCGGGCCAACTAAGCTCCATTTCCCTCAATTAGGTCATTTAGTTATGATCTGGTCAACACTGAATTATCCAATAACGTATATTGCAAGTATTGATTTAGGTCCAGCCTGCTGATCAGACGATGCAAATCGTTTTCATCGCGCAACCCATAAATCCTTCCCACACTAGATCCCAACCGTCCCGTCCTTCCCAAGTTATTAGTCCCACCCGGTAATACTCATTCTCATTTCCCGTACGATGCAGAACCAAAGCAAACGCAACAACCTCCGCACCTCTAATACTTTCCTTATCCTTGTGTTGGAAAAGCAGCACCATAGAAAGATTTCGAAACTGTGTTATCGTTCTCTCCCCAAACCAGTCCCTCCAGAATATGGCTCCGTTTTGGAAGGACGAATGATTCTGCCTTACCTGGTCCCATCCGTCGAAGAACCCATTAGTTAAGAAGGAATTCGCGAATCGTCCCATGGGGAAGTTAATTGAGTTAGGCGGGACTGGGGCTATATATCCTTGGATCTTGAGAAAGCCACTAAAGACCTGGCCGAAGGGGCTCATTGGATCCGTCTCCATATCGATTTCCTCAATCGTTGCCATGGTTCGAAGCTGGGGGCTGAAGCTCCTACTCATAATTTTGGCGGTCGAGTCTGATGCCCAGGACCTGAAATGTGAGGGAACGATCACGTGACTTTCATACTTTATGAATAGTTTCACGTTGTGAATATTATGCAAGTAGCTTAAGTCAGAGTTTTCCTTAGGAATCTCTTCCTCTCCTCGTAAACAATCATTTTGCCCAAGCTGCACTCGACCTCGTTCGTGCCCTTGAACCGTCACATATTGTTTACCGATACCACTCTTCAATAGATCACCGTCCTCGACGTGACTATTGATTTCGACACCGTTAAACCCCAATGTCGCA
>KZ805501.1:0-78624 GCA_003073855.1 Periconia macrospinosa
CCCCCCCCCCCTCCTCCTGCCGCCATTAGAGGTAACGTATATGTAGCATGTCTTTCTCTCCCACAATTCACTTATTCCCTCCCTCGTGACGAAAAGAAAAAGCCTGGTGGGTGTTATAGTATAAGACCAACAACTTCCCCACACACAACAACATTTTGGTGTTTGGTCAACGAAAACATAGCTAGTGAAGTGAAGTGCGAGTTTGCTTCTCCTTTTTTTTTTTTCTTTTTCAACGCGTGTGTGTGCGTGCATGAATTTTCATCTCCATTCTTACACTGTTTGAAGTGTAGTTGATTAAATTCATTCATTTTATTTTTCTTCACCATTTTTACACCATAATCTCCCTCTTTCACTACAAACCGAGTAAGAGGAAACTGCCTGCCCGTGACTGGGTTTCCACCCCCCCCCCCCCCCCAAAAAAAAAAAAAAAAAAAAAAAAAAACATTTTGTAAGCCTTCTCCAACCCTCCCTTGAGTGAACTGGCTGCCCCGGGCCCTACCTACATATACAGCCTCAACTGTATAGGGTCACAAAAGCTTTGCCAGCCAGTCACACAAAAAACCAACATTTCCTCTGTTTAATCAACCTTCGTCCCATAACCCCCCGCGCGCGCGCGGCAGCCTCAGGAACCGACGTACGTAAAACGTTCAGTAGTGTCACAAATACAATAAATAATACATACATAAATCCGGTGCAAGCTCTTTCGGTCACCTCGTCTTTGCCAAATTTTCCAGCGCTTATAGCATATTTTTTCTCCAAGCCCTGACGCTCAGCCTCTCAATACTAGCTGGGTCCACCACGCCTTTGACTTGTTCGTCTTCCAGTGCCTCGACAACAGCGTCGGCCACCACATCGGCCTTTAGCGGTTTGATCCCCCCAGCTCCCATCAACCACGTGAGACGGCCCCCCACCGCCGAATTGAGCATGCTGGCTATCCCACCAGCTGCAGCGATTGGCATCGTGAGCGTCCGCGACGAATCGTACATGAAGGGTGCGCGGATGAATATGGTGCGTAGGTAAGGAAAGTGCTTTTCGAGCAAGGATTCCGCTTCTCGTTTTGTGGATATGTACCGCGCGGGAAGCATCGGAGCCCCTGCTGCCGCCGAGATGTAGACGTAACTGGATACCTTCTGTATGCTGGCCAGCTTGGCTAAACTGACCGCCGAGTCCCGGTTCATGACCTCATACGTAACCTGTCCATCTGGCTCCTGCGGCTTCAGGACCTCCTCCGCGCCGCGCTCCAGCGGATTCTGCGTCCCTTTCTTCTCGCTGCTGAACGCGCGGCGAAGACCTGATATGGGCGACTCGCGTCCACTGATGACGGCTTTGTAGTCTGCCTCGAGGAGGATGCCCATGCTGTGCACTACGGCGGTCGCGCCGGCAAGATGTGGGGTATAGGTGGTGGGCGCGAGGACGTCGCCTTTGGCCCAGGTGATGGAGGATGACCATGATGGGGGATCGGGAGACGCGGTGACGCTGGCCCAGTGGGGGGTGCCGGAGCGCGAGATGGACGTAACAGACCAGCCTCGGGCGGCGGCGGCTTTACAGATTCGGGTCCCTGGGAGTTGTTGGCACGTAGAACAGTCATGTAATGATGAAGGAGGGTGTTGAGTTCCATGCTGCAAAGCTTCGTGGTGGGCGGAATGGGTGCATTGGGGTGGCCGCGGGAGTGTGTTCACGTACCGAGAAAACCATTGCCGCCGCACACGACGAGTTTCTTCTTCGCTGTGGCTGCCGCCGATGCCATTGTGCCTTGAGATGTGCCGAGTCAAAAGTAGGAGGAGGTTTGGTTTGGTGGTTGTGGAGATGAGGTGGGATGGAAAGAATGGAAAGGGAGCGCTTAGGCCAATTCGAGTGTTGATGTCATCCCATCTCGACGCAGCCCCCGCTTCTCCAACACGCCGTGAGAGATGACAAGGAAATGGCGACGGAATTACGTCTCGAGGTTTTTGAGTGGCGAGAATAGCTTCGCCTATACTCACGCCTTGTTGCGTTGTAGGGCGTTGCAGTGCCCGTGAGAGAGGTGTCTTCGTGCTCACAGCTTATTCCAGCGAGCCACGACTGCCGCGGCCCAAGCTCACCCTTGCCCTCGCGTCGCGGCACGTCTCCACCACCACCATCTAACAGTACCCTCTACTTTTCCTATCTACCTAGTACCTATCCACCTTCATCTCTACCATGCCCGCGCCCGCCGCAAACAAGCGCGTCAAAGTACGCATCCCGTGACCCTCGCCCACATGCGCATGCCCGCCATCTAACGAGACGCGTAGAACAGGCGCATCAGCCGAAACATCAGTGCGCACCCTTCTCTTCCCTTCCCCGCCGCGTCCTGCATCGCTGCCATCCGTCTAACCACCTCACCCATTCGCAGTCATCGGTTCTGAAGCATGGAATCTGCCTCCGCCAGGCCACCCCGACCGCCCCAAAGGCGTCCCCGAAGACCACACCAAGCGCTGGACCGTATACGTGCGACAGCCCGAAGGCGACCCTGTCCTCACCACCTGGTTGAACAAGGTCCAGTTCAAGATCTTCAGCACATATGAGAACCCCCTTCGCACGTGCGAGAACCCGCCCTTCGAGGTCACCGAGACGGGATGGGGCGGTTTCACCGTCGACATCCGCCTGCACTTCCAGCCCATGAGCGGTGAGAAGGCGCAGTATCGACAACACTTTCTACAACTCGAAAAATATGGCACGCCTGAGCAGCAGGAGAGGCAGGAGAAGACGGGTTGCGTGCGCGCCGAGTATCTGGAAGTCGTGCAATTCAACGAACCAACCGAAGCCCTCTTCGAAGCTCTGACCGCCGAAGATCAGTGGGATTACCTCATGCCGCAGTCCGCTAAGGGTGGAAAAAAGGCGGCCATGATGAGTATGGGTGCGAATGGCAAGCCCAAGCGTGGGTACCCGAATGGAGAGCGAAGCGCGCAGCTGCCCGAGAAAGGTAGCGAGGATATGATGTTTAGCCAGGAGCACGAGGCTGCGCTCATCGATCTGCTGCAGAAGAAGATGGCTGAAGTGGATGCCCAATTGGACGCAGAGGGGAAAAAGAAAGACGAGACGGAGCAACGACTAAAGGCCCTGAGAGACGAGCTCGGACAAGCAGCTGCTCAGCAGGCGGCGCAACAGGCAAGTGGAGACCGCAGCCGGAGGCGATGATGGGACAACACACGGTATCAAGGTAAAATTTTATGGTAACTGCTACCATTAGACATTGGCGTTCATAGGGTATGTACACCGTCACCGGTGTATAATAATAGTTGGTCTTGCTCGGGAATACCACTTCGATTTTCCACAGGCATATGCGTATAAAAAGCATGATAATCATTACAGTATTCGCCAAGCTCCCGAAACGTCCATGCATCAGGGATGGACAACATTAGAATTGTGATCGCGAGTGCCGGTTTCTCGCATGTCAGTGAACGAATGTTGGAAAAGAACAAAAAATTGCAAAATACAGTTTAATTGCTCCTTATATTCCGTTCCATCCTAAGTACTATATGCTAATAAGAGGAATAAATCAAAAGTCCCTTATGTTATATTTCAAACATATACTGTAATAATCGAGTTACCTTCTGCGCGGTGCTTTCTTAGCCGTTAGCACATGACTGGAATTTGCTAATACGGTCAACTCTTAATGTCATAGATTTATACAGTACAGTGTGTACCCCATGCGAAAATTGTCATATTGATACAATTTTGCTTGGGCAACAATCATTAGAATGTTTCTCTGAGATGTATATTCCGGTTAAGATATTGAAGAACAAGACTGGAATGGTTGAGGAATCAAACGAGGGAGAAAAAAAGAAAACACCAAAAAATCAATCCAATTAAGAATATATGAGACCAATTTCTGGGGACCAATCCTCAGACATTAAATAACTCCCATATTGTTTTTCCCCCCAACCTATCAATGATCAATAGCATCTGTCCGCACATTCCCACTCGGCACCCCCCACCCCCAGTAATCAACGCCGTGACTAAGCCACGCAAACAAACCTGGCGGCGGCGGCGGGTCTCACCTCCCGCTAGTCTAACTAGTCAGTTAGTTCCCGCCGCTAATGCGTTGCTTAATCGCGACTCCGGCGCCGACATTGCGTACGTTCTCGGGAAATCAGGCTTGATTCAAGTAATCACCCCAGCATCGCTGGCGATGCTCGTACTCCATTTTCCATCTTTGATATTAACATGAAGCCTGTAAACCCTATCTCCTGCTTCTGCTTCTGAATCGGACCGGAAGTTACTAACCCAAGTAGAACATGAGCCGGCCCTGGGCGTCCTGGAAAAGAAGATCAGGATAGTCTCGTGGCCAGAGGTGCAAAAGCGTTTGGATGGGACTATTCTAGATTTCATCGCGAGGGTATTTCCATAGAACAGCCTCTAGGTAAGTTGCAGGACGTTTTATGCAGTATTCAGTAGGAAGTTTTATTCTGTGATTGCCTACTCGTAATTATAGGTTTAAGGCTCTGGTTTGCTAATATCTAGCGACCCTTTCATGACGCAGATCCTACTCACCATTCATTTCAGAGGTATTTAGACTTAAAGGGCGTAGATGATAGGAGACAATCGCTCCATGGTGCTAGAGGAAAGGTTCTCTTACGATAACTATCATAATGGTTGGAAGCAAACGGTTGCTGCTGTTTGCCACCGGATGTAGCTAGCTGTTTATACGACTGACGTGGCTGAACTTTCTTTAACCTTGCCGCATGGCTGCCAGGATTGTCCCAGGAATTGCAAGGGGATCCAGCCATGTTTCTGACGAATACTTTCAATGGTGTGACCTATTGGATGATTAGAAAGGACAATGGGGGGTAAACCCACTAAGCGGAAAGCACACTGCGCGCTGCATCCTTGATCTAAACAAAGGAAGAGTGGACGCAGGAAAACAATGCAACGACACGAACCACAAGAATATGTTAGATATGCTGGCTGAGAGGGGCTAACTTGAGCTCCACACCTCAACACTCTTTCCCCTGCACGAACCTTAGATATTCGATATAACGATGCTAGTACAGCTCCAAGACAGAAATTCTTGACGTGTCGGAGCAAGGTACTCAGCCGGGTGTACCAATACAGTCAGTGTTTGAGCTGACCCTTTTTGGCTCACCGTCGAAGTTCCTCGTAACCCAGACCTCCTGTCTTGGTGCCCATATCGTCCGCAACGCGCTAGACTACAGCCAGTCTGCATCACCCTCGATCCAAGCGTGTCATGGTAGCGACAGTTCTGCGCTGTCTTCAAAAAAACCATAACATTGCACAGTCGATGGACCTGGGAATCTCCCTCTACCAGACTGTCAGCCATCTATCTCACAGATATTTCACCTCTAGTTGGCAATCGAAGCGCGAGATTTCGACCCACTACTTACAACACCGTCATCCCAGTAGTTGAAATTCTCGGCCAGCACGCCATATGAGACAGCCAAAGCGAAGGTGGACAGGACCGGCGTGGAGGTTTTCATGGCTCGACTGAAGTTCTTGTTGTTTACTGCACGAAGATGAAGCACTCAAAGGGCATCTGTGTCTGTGCTATTATACAGCACATGATGGGCTAATATTCTAGCCGCGGCAGAAATACGGGCAAATCCGACGAACAGGAAGCTGTATCCTTGAATGCTTGATTTCGGTACCAATAAGGTTGAAAATCCACAACATGGAAATACAGCCTCATGCGATCCGGTGGTGTAAACATATTCTACGTGCTTGTCGATATACATCGCCATCTGTGATAGGAAAATCAACAAATCATAAATTTCGGCCAGGGACTTGAGAGTTCTGGCAGGGAAAACGGTGTAATTCCCACTGGTGCGCCAACCCCTCTCGCCGAGGCCATGGGCTGCCTTGTGTTTTCGAGAGTTTGTGCTACTAAGACCCACCTGTGTCAGAGGCTGTTGTATGAGATAAGTTCGCGTGCCTCACCATGTCGACACGTACCTCCAGTCGCGCGGGGTTCGTCTCAGAGCTTCATGCCTCACAAGAAATTTAATGTTGCCCCGATGAAGCGCCATGTGGTTTTACACTCACTGTGTGCGCTATTTCATGAATTCATTCGCCACGCGCCTCTAGTTTCCTCGGCTTGATCTATCACCGCCCAGCTCCTTCAACGCAACACCGCAACGATAGGCTTCCACTTTAGTTTTTTCATCACATCTGCCCTCGGCACAAAATTTGTTATCCGCTCAAATTCACTGTCTCCAACACTTTCGACGACAAGACATCCGATGCGTGGATTGTGCTCGTCCGTCTGGTCAGGAAACTTCGAATCGGGGCCATAGAAAAAGTTTGCCAGTAGGAGTATTTGCATCTCGATGAACCCTTCAATCTTGTCTTGCCATGTCTTAGAGAGGTTGGTTTCGCCAATGCGATTCTCACTAGCCAAATCGGGAGACGAGAAGGCTTGCAAACTGTTGGTATGCGTGCTTGTCCATTCGGAGCTGACAAAGATGGTGGCGGTAAGGGTTTTCAAAAGAAGGCAGTTCATAGGAAATGGAGACATTGCGATTCTCTTAGAATGCGCCGGTAGCTCTTTGGTCAAAAATGCCTCGTCGATCTCGAAGGCTGAGTTGGGCGCAAATCCCATTTTCTCCCAGCGCTTCATGTCGGGCGCGGTCGTCTGACAAAGCTCTACTTCGCCTTCAGTTGCCGACGGTTTGGTGACCCAGATGGCGACTGGGCACCATTGATCCGGCTTCCCCGCGTAGTTGATGTGGAACTCTTCATAATATGCAACGTTCCATATCCAGCCAGTCCACGACCACGAGGGGAAACCATATCGGCGCTGGGTAAGGCCCTGGTATGGATCCGTTCCGTGATACATTGAGGATTGGCCGACGAGCCAGTGTAAAGCCTCGCAAAAGTAGGTAATTGGTAGACCGTGATGGAAGTCGCCAAGGTGGCGTCGCGATGCGGATAAAGCACCGTCAAACGCAAATAGGATATCGGAGCTGACAGTTAGGCGACGCTGTAGGAAATTCTTGAGCCACTTATTGTAGTAGTCATTGATCATCAACTTTGGGAAGAAGAAGTCTTCTGCCCATTTGGAGCGGTCCGGCAGCTGCAGTGGCCGCAGTCGCCATGACTTTGTCCATACTGGGAGATGTTCGAGATCGTCGATATGTTCAATAGCGCGATCTTCAGCAAAGGCAGCTGATGCGCAGTGATAGACGACTTGGTCGGGGAGAAATATCAAATGGCGCCTTGATAGCAGGAATTCCTGGAATGTCCAAGCTCGCTGACACCATGTCGAACTCCAGAATGGGTCCATGGGATCGTCTCGCAGCGACACAAATATTTGATCCCCGATTTTGCCTATCGTTTGAGTTACTCGCGATGAATTGAGATGCACACCAGGCAGGCCGGCGTTGGAATCCGTACCGCACGCCGAGATGACTGTGAGACTTGACGCCCCATAAATGATGTCCATCTTGGGTATTTGAGCCATTTTGTCGGCGTTGGACCAGGCTCCATTGCTGGTTTGGAAATCATCATCCTGCATGATGCAGAGCGAATCCGTCCATAGGTACCGCTCGCCGATGATTTGACAGAGCCGGATTGCGTCCCGGATTGTGCGGGGTACAATCCTTCCTTCCGCGCGCACTGCATCCCCAACATGGGCAAATTCTCCCTCGGGCTCTGTCAGCCCATCTGGAGTCAAGGAGGCTGGATGTTCTAGATACGGACGAGTGATTTTGTTCAACATGACCTGCTTGACGCCGCCCCATACATAGCTCAACGCAACGTAGCGCGCGCCTCGTGGTGCGTCAACCAGTCGTCCTTCCTGCACATCAATCAGACGAAACGAAAAGTCAAAGTCCAAGGTCGAGTGCTCTGGTCTGCAAGCCACGTGCTTTTCGCATCTGGCCACCCAGTCTTTCACGAGCAGAGGATTCATCAGCTGCAACACTACTCGACCGGCGAACGCATGCACAGGCTCGCCGTCGTCGGTCGTCACGACGGGGAAGAGCGGCGCCAGCGCCAGCTCGGCTCCACACGCTCGGAAGCAGCACGCATCGTACTCAAAGTCCTTGTGTCGGGCAATTTCACGAACGGCTATCTTGATCTCGGTAGATGCAGCGTCGAAGTTGGGGACTCGCGTAAAGAAGTTATCCAGGATTCGGCACAGCTCGCACATGGTAGGTGTCAGGCCTTGGACTATTCTGACGCTTCCATATGTTTGGTTCCACCATTCGTCGTAGGCCTTGCCTAGCTTGAGGCTTGGGCTGACGTCTATAAGCAGGGGGATGACATCGATGCATCGTGTACAAAGTACGGGTGAGTTCGGTCGTTGGACGTTCATGGTGTGTTACACCCCAGCGTACACAATAGGAATTTAAGAAGGTGTTGTTGCTCTAACTAGGTGGCCACCTGCAAGAAAGGCAGGCTGCCAAGCCAGCTGAGCAAGTCACATGACCTTCAATTGAGTACCTACCTAGGTAGGTAGTCACTGAAATGCCAAGCGTAGAACCCTGAAAGTGTAAATGTTTGAAACGCCGAAAAGCTTATTTTGACTACCTATATACTTAATTGCAACGACGACAACGACGACAACGACGACAACGACGACAACTATCCATTTAACAAAATACTGAATACTCAACTCTGGCTTTGCTACGACCATACAAAAGATCATGTATGACGTATGCATTAGGCAAGAGAAACAAAAAAAGAAAGAAAGAAAAGAAAGAAAGACAGAAAGAAAGAGTAAAAAGGGGGCGGGCTCTTCTTCACTGATCAGTTGCCATTTGCTTACGATGGGGGCAGAACGAGAGGTCCTTTTGCATTTCTAAGGCACCATAGGGAAACGACTTACACGAAGGATTGTTTGTCGTTGACACCAAGCTTGGCCTCACAATGAGAAAGCGCTCCGTGCAGTACTCTCAGGGCGCCGTCGAACCGGTTGGATAGCCAGTGGACCAAATCCAAGTTGATATAGGGGAAGTAAAGCCGGGCGAATCAAAGGAGTGAATGGAGTTGCCGTGTGACATCGAGACTTTTCTTGAAGCAATCCTCTCCCTCCTTCCACATGGAATTTATCATGTAGCCGTTCCCCATTTCATTCGCCAACCTATTGTCGACTGTGCGAAGATTCCCGTCTATATTGGCAACAACCAAGCCTTCGAACTTTACAAAATGCCTCAACCCAAATGCTAGCTGGTTCAACTCAGCACCGATGCATCCAAGGAGCTGGTGCGACTCTGCGACGATTTCATCAAGCTGGCTCGATTTTTTTCCCCACATATCCTGGGTTACGTCTGTGTGTGGACTCGACCCTTTCACAAGATTTTCATTTATTTGTGCACTTTCAAGAAGCGGGTGCGAGGTCGGAAGGTTGCGTAATACTTGCGACAGTTAGCATTGGTAATAGGAAATCATGAAACGTTTGCACCCACAAGCCAGCATCATTGATCAACCTGCAGTAACGTATTTGCACGCCTATTGATCAGAGAGATGGAAGTATGTCGGCGGCTAGAGTCTTCAGTGTAAGACACGAGGAAGTAGCTCCTCGAACCTTCTCCAGCGGGCTAGATTGTAACTCCACCTGAGCCTCTCGAAACGCCAGAAAAGAGAAACTAATTGTAGCACCATGAAAAATACAGACTGATAGTGCGTTGCCCCCATTTTTGAACAAACAAAATCTTGTACTAGACGGTGTACCTTCAGGCTTCCCTCCGACACGTTCCTGCAGTAAGGAATAAGCAACCACGAGGCACGAGAGGGCTCTCATTTCTTTGTTGTTGGTGTATCCTTCACGGAATCTGAGAGCCAGCTCTTTAACAGTTTTGCGGCAGTGACAGGATCGACGACATTTTTAGAATTTTCCGACACAAGACTGAAGTTGACAATGATTTGTGCAGTATCAGCAGATATGGTTTATGAAGACTCAACATCGATCTATAAGATTGCATCATATGCTTTGCGAACTTGGCAATGATGTCCGTACTCGTTCGCAATTTGCGTTTTAACCATATTTCCAGGTCCACAAATCGAGAAAGGATGCACAAAACTTTCGTTCTCTGGATTAAGTCGCTTTTGCAGTCAGGAATTAGTTGTCAATTGGGCCCAATACATCTCTTTGATCATAGAATCATCTGATGTGTGCTACTGGGATGGAGTATCGTAGCATCAGAGGTAATTTGCGCTCGGATTGGAGCATCGAGCCTCCGGAAAGAAGTTTGAAACCCGGTTCCAAATTCTATGTTAGACTAGAAGTACCTTTTCCAACTCAGAAGGATGTCTCTGAAGGCTCTTCCGTTGCTGATTCGAGATTAGAGGACGGACTCTTTCCGGTGGCTTTTCTAAATTCTCTCGGTTATCCTCCTTGAAAGGCAGCGGAGGTACGGAGAAGACAACCTCCTTATGGTGCTTTGATAAGTGAGTACGGAGGGCATTGGGATAGATTTCGTCAGAACAAAGCGGAAATGCTACAATCTCGTCATCGTCAGTGGACCTTTGAAATACTTCGATTAGAATGTGGAGCTGATGCATTGCATACAGCCAATGGCTGAAAGGTTGCCGCTGAGGCAACGCATGCGGGAGTAAGGATGGCGATAGTGTTCTTCATTTTGGACGAATTTTGATTTGAGAAGTGATAGAATGTTTGTTTGGACTGAAGAAAGAAGTGGTTGATGATGGAGGTAAGTCAAGGGAAAAGAGGCAGCTTTTATACACTTTCTTACTGCTGCATCTTTACGTGATTGGCTCTTACCTTGTCTATCAATTCCTCAACGAGGATTACTTCAAAGCATGCATCTACAGAGTCCTTCATCAAAACTGTCCAGGATGCTTCAAAAAGCTGATACATTCATGTCTGCTGGTCTCACCCATCAATGGGTATTGTATAACCATGACGGTCCTGACTCCACATCTCACTATGGTGGTAGCACAGATTGGTCACCAAAATTGAGGTCAACCGGGAGGTTCTCAACTTGTTTGCGGCGATTATACGTTGTGTGTTGTTCCCATAGGGTGTTTTTGAATTTTGGATATAGTAGTGAGCTTCAGGAAACCATTTTATTCCCTTTCGGAATCTCTTGAGTTTACGCTACGGCATTTTAATTTTTATTTGGCTTATATTTGTAGTACTAGGGTTATTACAATATCTTCAGCGACGGAAACAGAACTAATTGAATAATACGAATTTCTATCAGTCAGAGACAACGTTTCATTGCGTAAATGTGAGGCCTTCGAGCATAATACCGTTGGTAGCCGGTAAACTAGCGTTTGGATATCTAATTTACGTAGGCCGGCATGCAAACTCGGGGGCCAAGAAGTGAGAATACCCGTTTCTCGTGTACCTCTTCACAGGGAAGCCTGTTAAGGCAATTGTATCACGTAAACTTTACATTCCTTCCAAAGTTACCTTTCTATGCAACGTCCTTGAACTGAACGTGAATTGAAACTAGAAAGTGATATCGACGAGCCTCAGAACTTGCCTGAACAGCTGTGAATACACCAGTACGGTTCAATCCTTGCATGGCCTAAGTCAATGAAGGAATATAACTGATCTTTATGGTGACCGGGCCAAATTTTTATGGGGTGGCCACGATGTTGTCTTCGATGCGTCGATTCGCGAACGGCTGACCTTGACTAACCAATCGAGAAGGATCCACAAAAACTTTAGCTATGGTAAAGGCGGCATGTACTGGTGCGTCGTTCCTTATACGGCATTTAGAGTCTGTTGAGAAAAACTCTCTCGCGCTGGCATGGAAGCATATGACTACGCATGTTTGCTGACAAGCAACCAGATACCCTGCACTCATCCCTACAGAGTAGTTCTAAACCCCTATGCAATGGGGAAGGATCCGCTAGCTTTAAGCGTTCGATCCTCCCTCTCCACATCCGAGAAGCTCTCCCTTCTCCTCCTCCTCTCCCTCTCATCCCCAGACTCAACAACACTACCACGTCTCGTCTTCCCATTGATCGCAGACCATGAACACTGGCTCAATCGCTTGAAGCCATGAGTGATAGCATTTCCACTACCACGTAGACAATTAATTTGTATAAGCAATACTCGGTACCGGTTTGTTTACTATCAAGTCCATGTACTGTACATTCTGAAGGCCAAGGTTCTTGTATGCAGGCAAGATGGGAGGGTCTTCGCCAGATAGGGCCGTGCAGGATAAGACGACGTCTCCGGGGCTTTCATACCCGTCTAGACTCAGCCCACGAAGGATGGGGACATCGCTCGTCCCCCGCGAAGGTGCCGATGGAGGCAGAAAGGTACCACAATGAGGGGCAGTAATTAATTAATTACCTAATACTACGGATCCTGTCCTACATGATATAAGCCGCAGTGAGTAAATTAAGGAAACGGTCATATAGGGCAGAAAATCAAAATAAGGTTATACACATTGTAGCTAGGGTGCCATATGTCTGTTTCGATCGACGGTGATGCACCAGATTTCTTCGTATTTCTTACCCACATTGAATGATTACTTTGTCAATTTTATTGGAGAGCTTCAAAACTCGATGTATTTGGTATTTATATAGAGGAGAACTCACGAGGTAGCGATTTGGGAGGGTTCATTGGGCGTCCCCGATAAGTGGAGCGTGGAGAAGGTCATTGGGCTGCCGTGAAGGTATAACTCTTTAGCATTGCTTCTGACGCGAACTTGCATATATGTAAATTACCTAGTAATAAATCACCTACAAAACAATGGCGTAAATGGAAAGCACAGCGCCTAACAGAATAGTGATGGATACTGTTTTCGTGGAAGTAAAAAGAAAAAGACCTTTGAAGATATCAAGCTCCTAGCACTTTTTCTAACTGCCGCGGCGCAGACGTCCAAATCACGCAAGTGGTCATCGCAGCTGCAAGAAACGAGGATAGTGTTATAGAAACTAGAAGATTCATGGAATAATAGTGCGGGGACTTCAGGTCAACGAATCGGGGAAAGAGAAAGGACATGCCCACTGTCCCCTTTAGGTAGTCAGTATCAACTACTCGCGACACGCTAGCCTATCTCGGATAGAGTATACGGCAATATCCGTAGCGGCGGTGCGGGAAAATACCACGTTTTCTATGCGTATGACCCGATGCATTACCCCCTGTCGGCTCGTATAAAACCTTGTAGATACAAGAGGCAGAGATCGTATAGATATACGGAAGGCGGAGAAGATCAACAAATAAAAACCAAAAGCTGCTCAATTATAAAATCAATGCGGATGGTATGCACAGTCTCACTTTGGAGCCCGAATGAACCTCGGGGACCACCAATTTGCAACTCAACCCGAGAAAAAAAGGCATGTTTGCCTTGGTACCGATCGACGTGTTCAACAAAGTTTAAGGTCACCCTGCACCTCCACAATGCGCCTCCATGATGATTTCGACCGATTCGTACATAGTCAGACTCGATAGCCCCCATGGTCCCCGAGACAGGGGGAGAGCGGGGAGGGTTTGCGGCTGAAAGGCAATGGAGGGGTTTGCAAAATTGGTTGTTCCCTTGAAAGTGGCCTCTGACCAATCACTCCAACGCCCTATCGTTTAGATGCGCCATTAACGATAAAAGATTGTGAAATTATCCCCGGCCTTCAAAATTTCCATTCTACAGTTTTTCGAACCGCAAAACTCCTGGTTGTGTCGGACATCATATAATTATCATGCATAACTACAGCAAGATCCTTAACTGCCATCATCGGCGGAGGACTCGTTGGTGTTGCTGACGTATTCTTTGTTGAACCACCACGTCGACATTTTCTTTTCCGTCAATGGTCCACTTGCCATGGTTGTTGCTAGATAGCCAAAGTATATAGCACAAATCAAAGAATTTCAAAGTAAATTCGACATTTTGAGTCTGCATCGGAGATTTCTGAGCGTGGTGCTGCTCTAGAACTATTTTGAAACACCCAGAGACGCGCATATGTTCAAAATTATTGATTCAAATAAGTCACGAAGAGAAACATATTATTAGACATTAACATTAAAAATTACAATTATAAAAAGAATAAGGGCATAAATTGAGTAAAGAGATGTGAGCAGTTAGCAATAACCCTACAGGCCCTCGCATTGCTACTAAGGCAGTGGGGTGTCAATAGAAGCTATACACGCTATAGGAGCTTATCTAGTAAGGATATCACTTCTCCTACCTAATCTCCATTCCTTATACAGCCTGCCTATGGACTTCTGTTAACGAAGATGTACTACCTTCTTTCTGGATCCTACACTCTTTTTCTATTCCGCTGCAATCCGTATCGTTGCGATCAACATTGGTCTGCCCCTCCGTTCCAACTTGAAACTGAGCACCGTAGACTTCGCCCTCACTCGACACACGGGAGCCTTTAGAATCCAGCGGCAGTATGGTGCCTGCTCCGACAGATCGAAGGTGATAAGCATTGCGAGAGAATGAACGCCCGCCACTCCTTCCATTATATCTATATGGTGTCGAGGAGAGAACTCCATGGAACCAGCGAGTAATGAGTGGACGCAAACATGGAAGACATGAGCAAGTTATTCCCACATTAATTTCGACCGAGCTCCAGGTAGCCGCTGGTGGGTTGTCGTAGGTGGGGTCTGACGAGTTGGATATTGCGACGAGGGAGTGAAGGCGCAGGATTGAGACAACGCAAACACTGGTGCACAGGAAAGTCAGAGAAGAAAGTACGCAAAGCGGTGGTTGGCAAGGAAAAGAAGTGAAGGCTGGGTAAGGGTATAAGAAAAAGGCTCAAGACGGTGAAAAGGCTCAAGACGATGACAGACAGGGCAGTCGTAAGATGGCGAGGCGAAAGTTTCGAAGAGCTTCAGTCATCGACGGTAGTATTGGATACAGGGGCTTAGAAATCCACTTACAAGAAACCCACAGCAAAAATCCCAATAAGCGCCTGCTTCTGCCTCCGCGCAAGATTCAAGCTTCGAATAACCGGCATCGGAAGTACGATGATGGCAAAATCGGTCAGGATATTGAACCCAGCATTGGTGAACCACATAACCATCTGGTTAATGCACTTTGAGGGCTGCTCTTTGGTCCAAAAAGCACGTATCGGAAAGCAGACGAAGATGCTACCAAAAAGTGTCCAAATGGCGTAAATCACAGTAACGGCCATGATTGCCCAACACGCAATTCGGAAGGATCTTGTCCTAAATATGCGCTGATATTGGAGAAGAATCGAAGTCTTTGTCAGGCCGAGAGAAAGGTAGTAGACGATGAGGCTTGCATAGAAAGCCTTCAAACATGTCAGCGCTGTAAGGAGATTGGCTCCAAAAGGGGTGATGATACCTGCAGTGAGTGCTCCATATCTTGAGGTTGAAGGTCTGCAATGTGACGACCCATGCCATATTGAGCTTCTAGGCGACATCAGCTTGAGTAACCAGTCGGAGTGGAAGGGTACGAACGTATACCAATGCATATCGTCAAGCCAATGGAACAGAGCTGTGAAGAGGTTAGTGGGAATACCTACTCGAACGATGCAAAAGAATCATCAAGAGTCATACCATAGACAGGCCGACCAAGTAATCCTCCACACCCGCGCAACGAACAATATGGAAGCGAGTGAATAAGCGCAAAAGAACTACAAAGAAAGCAATACCAGTGAAAGCACCAGACACCTGAACTGCTTGTTGTCCGCGAGGATTGTTGCCCAGGACCATAATGAATGCTGCAGAGTACTCTACTTCAATGAAGGGAAGGCACCGATGGGGTGTGAAGAGAGAGTGAAGCTCCTACGCGGACTCGGTAGGTGGTCCATCCACCTATAAGGAAAAGCCAAACCACTACAAAGGAGGGACACCGGTTCTCAGTCACAGGCACGTTATTTAGTTCAGAGTTTACTCTGGTCTGATGTGTCAGGAACATCAGCTAGAGCGACAATCCAGCCCAATTGTAGAGGAATGTAAATGTAGCGCTAACTTCCAGGGGTACGGTTTTGACAAGATGATTATCGCGGGATATCGCGGGATGGTGCATTAGCAAGGTAGATGGTTGCACACCCGATCACAGTGCATCCCAAAAGAGCAATACGCTCCTCGCTGGCTGAAGGATAACCACGGCACAAATATACAGGTGCGGACGCCACGTTCCAAGTTACGTTTGTTGCGCTCCTTACAAGAGAGACTCCCACTATGTTGAATCTAAAGAATGTTCTTCCGTTCATCTCGCTTCGGTACACGAAACGCGTGGCCTCGGGACAACCGCGGGGGGTTGAGAAACGGTCGTGGGCGTGTGTGGCAGAGTAGGTGTTGAGAGAAAGTTCCTCTTCTCAAGCCCGCCTCCTGCATCTACTTCAAGTTTCCCACCCCTATTCATCATGTTCAATTTTGGTGTTATGATTCGCCTAATACCGTAGATCTACATCTAAACTGCTAGGTGTGGAGAAGGATTCTCTGCTGATCTTCTCCGCTGCCCGCCCAGCAGCTATCATACTTAAGGTCCGAGAGCACTAACTAGTCAACGGCAAACGTACCCAAAACAGTAACGACTCGATCTCCAAGTTCGATAATACGGCCCTAAGAAATCGAGCCTCACAAGTGACAAGAGAACGGCGACCTTATGGCAGGACCTATTCAACATATCGCGTGCGTTGCGAAATCGAAATATTGATGCCGCTTTTTCTACACGAGTATATCCGCTTCTATAGCAACAGTGAAAGCCCCGGGACTCCGCACAGTGAAAATGGTACCTACGAGGAGTACCCCGCGCTGACTACGGTGTTGTGAATGAGTGGACGGCCTATTCACTCCGAGCCTGCATGCGGCTGATTAGACTAGAGACGCCAATCGTCCGTTTTTAAGAATGGTCCCACCCACACCTGGAAGACTAAATGGAGGTTGGAACGTGTGATAAGGGTGTGTGATAAGGACAGGGGTAGTGGCTTAGTGCTCGAATGTTTAGGAACTAGTTAGCCCACCACTCCAACTAGTCTAGTTTACTGCTTTGGGATAGGTAGTGCCATAGTGGCACCTCCGGGGGTTCCGCCGTTTCCTCGTGGCAGATCTACAACCGACACGACAACACTCATGGGCCTCGTCAAACAACTTCCAATTGTGTCGCAGACCTTGGACTCACACCTGGTTAACCTAGATATTTGTTGTTTAAGCTGGGTGGTATTCTCGGCATAGCGAGAGGCGTTTGGAAGTGTGGAGAAATCAATAACAATACGAAACGTCACACAGGTCATGATGGTTGTGTACTTAATCGCGAGCAGCATGGAGAGACATCACATGTGGTTCCTCGATTACAAGAGTCACAAATACGGCGTCATGACGCGCGTGGTTTTACTTTGATCAGCAGATGGATGCGTGCGTTGAATAACTTTGTGCTGAACTTTTGTGCTGCTGAACGGTGAAATGCAGAAGGTCAGCACCAGCATGAAGACAACGGTTTTCGGACTTTTTGCTGCTGTTACGTACGTACGTACGTTATATACCAAACACGCAAACTAACACCGGAACTGAATGGAATGACTCACAGTCGGTTCTCAGTTCGGGCATCCTCGAGGTAGGAGCCTGGAATGCAGTCGTTTCAGGCCACGAGGGGGCTTTGGTGGTTGCGACTCGGGCGCGCGACAGCGTTGCCCATCGAACGATCTTGCATAAGATGGCACCTGGCAAAAGAAAGGGAACGCAGCCGAAAGAGCCCTTACCCGACCCTCATCCGCAAACTCGATCCCCAACGAGAGCAAAAAAGGAAAAGAAATAGGAACCTCTCCGATTTTCCGCAGCTCTTTGGTTTTTGGTGTAAACCTAGAACCACATTGTTCTAACCAGTGCCTATTCCAGCAGCAACTTACTGTTCTTCCACTTCACAGCCTAGCATCACCTAGGTAGCGCACACACATTATTTCCTTTGTTTTTAGCCCTATGGGCATTGCACCGGCCTTTTCAGCTCACTACTGGTCACTTGACTTCGACACTTTGTTTACACTAGACACAGAACTCCTAAAGGTCTGCCTCAACCAGCGGAGCCAGCCTTGTAATTAGCACAGCTACCACCTCACCTTCGCGAAAAGGCTACACGAGGCGCATATTTATGTACATAACTCCTAGTCGTAGCACGTCCGGATACCCTACGGGAGGTCACTTACAGACGCTAAACAAATACAAACAAACAAACAAACAAACAAACAAACAAACAAACAAACAAACTTACTCTTCTTTTTTCTCCTTTCCATCGTCTTGGAAAAGCTCCCCCCTGCGCGAGCCTCGTTCCGCCACTTCGTTTTTGATTTTTTTTTTTTTTTTTTTCAACGTGCCAAAATGCCCTTTCAGCGTTTATATTCTAGTCCCGGGAAGTAGAAAACAAGGTTAATCCGCGACCTTCTTCTACACAAGCCGTGCGCGGTTTTGCTCTAGAGTACAAATCTAAGTAGTGGATTGCTTTAAAAACATAACAACGTTACATTCACATTCGCAATTGAGAAATATAGCAGAGTACTTGAAAATCTGGATTCGAACACTCTGTGATGGCGCCTTGATGCGATCCTTCAAGGTAAATTTAGGACGAGAGAGACCTGGAAGGCATTTGCGGCTGACCCTCCCCTGAATCAGGGCTGCAAGTGCACTACTATACTTAACACCCCCCAAAAGTCGCGTTAGCATCGAGTTTGGCGCAAAGCAGCAATGATTTTTTGTCACAAACAAGGCCATATGGATGGATGGCTCGAGAGTGCGAGCGAAACACAATGAAATTAAGACATTAACATTTTCGAAGGGCGATCTGTATACATAATGATCTACGGGAACACGGTTCCATCGACTCGCGAATCCAAACTCGCCTCACTCACTTGAGCATACGACTGCTCAATCTGCACCGTCTTGGTAATATGCAGCGCGTCTCTGCACGACGTGAAGGCTGGCGGCGGGGCCGCGGGGAGCATTTCGGTCTGGGAGTTCTGCTCAAACGAGGTTCGCTTTGGGGAAGCGGTGGACATGGGTCCGAGGGGGGGTGAATCCATCAGGATGTTCTCGTCGGAGCCGCAGCAGCAGCCTTGCTGTTTTTGCGCCGAGACGGTGACGCTGCGCTTGCCGCCTCCTCCTCGGCTGTTGCTGCTCAGCATCTCGATACCTCCCGTGCCTTCGCTCTGCCGCGTGTAGCCCGTCGCGTCGTTTTTGCCGAAATGGTGCTTCCAAAAGGCCGGGAGGAAGGGCATGCATGCTGCGATGAGACCGATGTAGACTTCGGCGATGCTACAAGGAGGAATTGGGTGAGTGCCCCGTTCCAAAAGCTGCTGCTGCGCGCGCGCGCAAGGATATAGGATGGGGATCGCACTTACCCCCAGAGATTGACCCTCATGAATACCAAGGTTTGGTTTTGGGTTTTTCCATTCTTGACAATGTCAATTAGCCGAATGACGGTACAGATACAGGCCAAGCCACCGATGCTGAAAACCATGGCTATTTTGACGCGCTTCCTTTTCTGCACGTGTTTGAAAACCAAAGGGAGAGGTACGGCAACAATGATGGTGTCGGAGATGACTGATATAAAAGCGTCTGCGAGGATGAGTGCGCGTTTATCGAAACACTTTCCGTCGACAGTCGGGTGCCAGAACCTCTCAACCGGCTGGCATATGACGGATTTGAGAAACAGGACCGGAAGATAGTAGGCGAGCAAGGCCCCTAGAATGATGTATGCCGAGAGAACGGCGCGTGGTATGGGTGCGAAAATGCGGGCAATGACGAGGAGAATGGACGCTTTGATGCAAAAGGCACACGGTCCGTAGATAATCATGGTGCAATAGACTGTCTGGGTGGCATCCGATCAGCAAACACGACGGGAAGATGGAATAACCCATCTTACAATACCGAAGGGCGTGAGTTTTTCCTTTGGCACTTCCCACATGTTCATTCCCCCACCGTAGTGGTTCATGACAAGGGCAATGATGGAGTATCCTACAGCCATCAGCTAAACAACGAATTAGCAGTTTTTTTTGAAAAAAGGTGAGACAAATAACATACATAACCTGCACAGATCAACCAGTCTTCAAGTTGGAACATGCGGATAATATGTATGCGAACATATAACCGCAGGGCAACGATGGCACCAACGATGGAGATGCATAGGGCTTGGGTGACGATGCTAGCAGTCCACACCATTTTCTCTGGGTTTTCGAAGTTTGGCGTAACGCCCGGCGGCGGGGGCATCCCACCTTTAAGCATGGTGATTGATTAACACACGGCTCGGGATGATGGGAGAAAAAGAATAAAAGGTGCTTGGGGTCCCCACTTCGAGCAGCATCCATCCGAACGGACGGTTCGCCAACTTTAAGAAGTATCCACCGTTGTCCCCTGTATAGTGATTCAGAAGTGCCCATTTGCCAATCGCTCCCCATGATTCCCGTCGTTCATGGGCTCCTTCTCGCGGCGCATCAGCCACGGCGTTTCGTGATTAGGCATGGGGGATATCATGCTATAGTAGCACCTTGCTAAGGTCCTGCAGGCCATTACAACGGCGCGATGGCCGGCCAAAAAAGCATCGGAGGCTAAAAGCTGTCCATCCAGTAAAGGCACTTTCGCACCGGAGTCTGTGGCCGGCCTATGGAACTGAACCGAATGAGTGCACAGTCAGCATCGCGCAAGGAGGGCCCCCGAGAGCGAGGGGGGACGGTGCGCAAATGCAGAACATTTGTGGTCTCCACTTGCTCACCTTACGCAGACTTGGAGGTGAGTGCGTTACTCTACCTACGACAAAAGCAATTACATATTCAAAAGATGGTCATTGATTTTCGGCTCATTCAACTGCCTTCTGAGGCGCTTTTCTTGACTAAGGTCAGCGGTTCTATCCGGGGAGGGAGGAAAATGGCGTCACCGCCTCTGATTTCATGAGCGTGTGCCCTGCATAATGCTCCAGGTTGTATACATAGGTCATTGGAACTTAAAAGGAGGCGCTCCCTGAGTTTGTACGCAGTCCCCATCGGTGGCCGCCACAGCTGATATTTTTGAGCATGATGGCTGGAGAGAGAGACGATCAGATTCACAGGGGCGTCCTGTTTCTCCGAATGCGAACGCAGCAGAGGCCTCTTGGCTTGATGCCGAAAGTTTAGACCTTTTGCCTGCTGGGGGGCCGTACGGCAAGGCTTCGAGAATTCAATGTTGTTTGCTCTAGGCCACAAGGTAGGGAGGAGTATTGTGGAGAGCGTGCGCGGAGGGCCTGATGGGCAAGCGAAGGAATCGAGTCAGACCCACGAAAGCTCGTTCCAAGGATAAACGAGTGGTTAGGGGACGATCATCTTGCCCATGAACGTTATGTCGCGCGCGGTGAAGGCCTGAAGAAGTTTGAGTAAAAGCCCCTCGTCCTGGGTTCGCCCAAAAGCAGAGTTCAGAGAAAAGGGAGACGGATCTCCGATATTTGCAGTAGACGAGCCAATGGGAATCTCCCGACCGCCGATCGGATGCCCTGTTCCTTGTTCCGAGGACGCCTTAGTCATTCCCCACATTGCACCCACTTCCCCGCGAAAACTAACTTTAACGGCGAGCCAGAATTGGCCTGTGTACAAAACCAAGCTGCGTGCCAGATACAATAGAATGGTGGCCTGAATGCCTGGGCCGCCTGGCTCGTGTAAATGGTTCGAAGTTCGTTCATGCATTCGTTGCGAACTTGCGCCTGTGAAGAAACATTTTGCTGTCTCATTCACATCAAACGGGCATTTGGCATGTGGTCCGACTGCTGATACAATACCGGAGCCATGCGAGAGAAACAACCGACGTGCCAAGCTAACGTGCGCGTTGAACATGACATGGTTTCCCCGCTGTTCATTTTAACTGCCAAGTCGACTCAAAGCTTTAGCTAGCGGCTTGGCATGCTGGGCATTGCAAAAGAGACGACATTTGCCCATGCGTCTGTCTACCCACACACGTCACAGAGCTTGTTGCATCTGCAAATCATGCATTCAATTGTCTGACAAGCACAGTTTCTGCCACAGTGTCCTGGGGGTCGACTTTTCTGCAGAAATGCCCCGGGCGGTCAAGAACGCCTATTTCGTTCGTTGCTTGCTTTTGGCAAAGGTCCGATGGCTTTAATTCTGTTGGGGGCTTGAGCATCGATGAGGGGGGGCGTTGCGTTCAGACCCTCGCAAACACGAAGTGGCGCTAGCCCCTTTATTATTCTAGATGATACTGGTGTGTACGCCATCTTCAAGGCGCCCATTGAGGCTCGAGGACAGACGCCTTCGCGACCCAGCAGCACGAGTGAAAAAGGTTGGATGGTTGGTGCGCACAGCTTGCGCAGGCAGATGCCGGAGAAGCATGACCTCGCTTTTGACCATACATGTCGTCGCCCTCAAAACATGGCAATCAGCTAACATGTCGTCCATGGTTTGCGAGGGGGTATTAAGAGCTGGGCATGCGCCACGAGCTGAGAAGAGAAAACCCATCTCGTCAGTACAATGGGCATCGACTCAACCATCGTTGGGGGCCTGGGGATCTGGGCGCGCTGTTCATGGCTTCTGGCTGCCAAGTCTGAAGAGGTGCGAGATCTCCCCCCTCGCACCGGCGGGCGCGCGCGCGCGTGGTCCTGATGATGACCATAGGGGGGAAAAGGCCAGAAAAGGGGGTGAACGTTAACGTCAAAAGACGGAGAAAGAAAAACTGAGGGCTGAAGAGTTTTGCAAAGCGAGAGTGAAGTTTGTTTGCGATGGGTAGGGGGTGGGAGGGGGAAACTACGCCGAGGAACATCTTCTTTGCATTGCATTCTTGCAAATAATAATGCCTGTCTTGCCTGCTGCCTTGGGCTCAATGGGCTCGCGCGGCCCTCGCGCGCGCGTTGATATTTTCCTTGTTGCAAGGAAACCCTGCTTTCACACTTCCGATCGTCACCGAAAGATAAGTTTAAGCATTTGTTGCTTGCTTGCGAGAGAAGATGGGAATGCTCAGCATCGCTTAGTCGTTAAGTAAGTAACTAAGTTATAAACGAAGGCGAGCGTTCTCCACTTCTCCAGACGACCCACAAGGGGAACGGGATCATCTTCTAGGATGTTCCCGCTCGCGCGCGCGCGCGCGTTGAAAAGAGAACTGCTGTACTGTACTTAAGTCTGCAGTGGTCGGTCGTTCGAGCAAGGGTTAAATAAAGCATGCATCTTGCGTTGTGTGGTCGCGTGGCCGTCACGATTTAACAGTTTGCCATCAATGCTAATAAATAAGTAACGAATAGCGGCATATGTATGTACTTCTGAAACTCTGGGAGCGATGATGGTGGAAAGAAGCTCACACTCGGCTCACACTCGGGTAAAAGCCGACTTTTCGGAATCAAAGCATTCTACATATGTATGACTGGATAGCAGCGCGCTTCGTGACGTGCTAGAATTGTTTATAGGTACATGTTGTGCCGAGGAGGAATCAATTACGGCAGAATGGCACGATAGTTAGGTAGTGTTATTGAAGGTGGGCGACGCATCGCTCGGTTTCTGACGTGATGCGCTACGTATGCTGCGCATCATGTGCTAACGTCAGCGGTGTGCATGTTTTGGATTAAGTGTCCTTTGAAGCAATAGTTACAACATTGACATGTCGACGAAAGGTTTGGCGGGCTGGGGAGCTTGCCCTTGAGCAGACGCAACCTACATCGCGCCCAAGGTAGATACCTCCTTCCCTTCCTCCGTCTCACCCATATGCACATAACAGCCGGACAAAAACGAACCAAATAAAGAAAACATTATATCAGCCGTCATCACCGTCGTTAACGTCGTCATCATCAAACCTCATCACCGTGTCTGTTCTCGATATCGTTGAACCTAATTCACGGCACTCTCCGGTTTGCGGCCGTGCACGAAATAGTACTTGATGTACGTGTGAATCTTGGGGTTGCGCATCTGCGAGATGACTTTTGCGGTGATGATTTTGCATTCATCTTCACTCCAGCCCTGGATTTTTCCGAGGAAACCAAGAGTGTATGGGCCAATTCCTGTTGGTGGCAAAAATAAGTATCGTGACGGGCGGGATGGTTGCCGAGGCTAAGTAGCTGTGTGGGAAGAGGAGGAGAACTTACCCTGTGAGAGCTGCTCACGATGGTAGCGGCCGAGCTCCTTCATTTTGGGATCCTTGGGCCATGGTCCGATTGGGACCTTGAGGATCTTCTCATGGACGTCGACAAAGCCAGCGGCCAGCAGTTTGCCCTTGAGTTCATCGGCCGACTGGAGGACTTTACCAAACTTGGCGGCGGCCTGGTTGCAGAGCTCCTGCCATTGATAGAGATCTTTTGCCTGGGCAAAACTGCCGTCGTCGCATTCAAAACGCGCAATAGGCTCCTGCATCTCCAAGTAGCCACCAGGCTTCAGGTTCTCATACGACTGTTTGCACAGCTTGTCCCAGTCGCCGATGGCGCCGCCCAGCGAGCGCGTGTGTATAAAGTCGAAATGCTCGTCGGGCGGGTAGACCCAGTCGCTCTCGGCGTCGTCGATGTAGAACTTGACGTTGGGAGGCACCCAGCTGGGCTGGATGGGCGAAAGATCGGTACCAAAGACCTCTGCGCCGGGATGGGCATCGCCAAAGTCAATGGCCCAGATGCCGGTGCCGGTGCCGACGTCGAGGACGCGCTTGGGGTCTTGGACGGGGGCATTGTACAGCTTGCCGTCGAGCATCAGCAGGAAGATGTGGTGGACAAAATCGAGGCGGTCCTGCTCCTCGTCGTCGTTGGGAAGCAGGTAGCTGCCGCTGCGGTAGCCGTGGTATCGACGGCCATTGGTGTACTCGTAGTTGAGGACGGACGAGGCGAGCGACGTGCTGGCGGTCGAGTTACCCTCGTAGGCCGAGTCCGTGTCGCTGCCGGTGCCGTTGCCGCCATCTGCACCCGTATCGACTTCGAGTGTGAGAACTGAATCGTTGTGGTCGGACTGGGTGTCGAGAGGGGGAGCAGTCGTGGTGGTGGTGGTTGTGGTTGTGGTGACGGGAGGTGGTTGTGCGGGCGTTGTTGAGGAGGGGCCGCTGTCACTGGCGGCGGGGGCGGACGACATGGCGGCAGAGCAGAGGATTCTTGGGATTCAGGATCGATCGAGGGGCGGCGGGTGTCGCGCGGGAGGAACAGCGGGCGGCAGCGCTGGCTTTTCAATGTCGACAGCAACCCACGGCGCAAAACACGAACGAGATGGGCGAACAGATGCACAAATACTTGGTCCCACTCGATACATTATAACTAATAACCTTACACGACACGGGACAATCGAGATGCATCTGCTGTTGGATACTACCTAATTTTCTTTAGGCGCGCGGCGCGGGTGGGTGGGCGCCGCGGACGGGTGAATATCAGCTCGCCACTCGCCTCCTGCCGTGCCTCTGTATTTTCTGTCCGTATATATGTCGGAACCATGGCAAAATCGATGCAGAGTAACAATCGAGGATCGAGCCCAGTCTCTTTTTCTCCTTTTTCTTCTTTTCTGTGTATGATTAAATATGTATAGGTAGAGCGACTGGGAGGGCACGAGAAACAGAAACGGGGCGTCGGGCGGTGGCGCTTAGCATTCGTCCCGTGCCTTCCCCTTTCAATCTCTGTGCGCCCACCTGCGCAAACAGCTTGCCGACGGGACAGATGGCATTCTCCACAACATGGAAGAAAATACATGTACTTGCCAGCATCTTACGAAACATACCTACATAGGTACGCACGCATATACTGAGCTACGCGATAGAATATCATGTACCTGATCCCTCGGCGCAAACATTAAATGCCCGCCAGCGGGTATTCTCTGATTTCCGTTGCAACAATTACCTACCTAAGTAGTTACCTAGGTAACATATGTACAGTATAGTGTAAATCAACTCCGCGCGCATTTCTCTCCTCCTCCCCATTCTTGATGCTACTCCCCACTTTTGATGCGCATGTCTAGGTATTGTAACCTCATTATTTTCTATGGAGCCTTTGTAATGATCCCCGCTCGTCCCTACTCTGGATCCACTTGATTTGCTGCTGGGCAGTGATGCTCTCTGTTTGTACTGTACAAGTAGTCTGGGCGGCCATTTTCCATTTTGCCCCGCATCAATCAACCTACCCGGGTCCGGGTACTACTTAGGTACTTACCTAGGTACGTAGGTACCCCCACCCCGCGCCCGCCCGCCACGTGCCCGCTCCCACATGCCCCTCCACGTGCGCCGACAGGCATGTACGAAAAGCAAACATATCTACCGTTAACCTCTACATCAATCAATCCCTAAAGAGGTAAATCCTAGTAGGTATACAGGAATCAAATATCTATTCCAGTACAGGGGCGGCGGCGGCGCTGCTTCCAAAACGCTTGTCCTTTTCCCTTACCTGTAGCTACTACATGCATGTAACCACGCCTCAGCCCTACGCGCTGCGCTGCCTTTCTTTTCGCGTGCGGCTGAAAGCAACCCCTCCTTCCATCCATCCCCTCTACCTATATAATATTTCCCCTACCTACCTCATCCTTGTCCGACCGAAATCCCTCCCACCCCGTCAGTCCCAACTGCACAGACAAAAAAACAAGAGAGAGGGATCGATTATTGTCTGCCTTTCAAAACCAAAAGGGTGGACGGAAACGGAAAACGGAACACACACACACATTTCCAAAAAATCAAAAAAGTGTAATAAACCCGATATACAGGCGGCACGCGCGCACGAACGCGAGGGGGAGGAAATGTCTAATCAGGACATCAACAACGCGCGGTTCGACGCCGAGGCAGCTACGTGGGACGCCGACGAGAAGCATCTGGATGGCGTGGAGAAGGCTTTCGAGGCCATCAAACGCCATGTTCCGGCTTTCCAGGACGGGTCGGCCAAAGGTGAGTGGAAAGCGTACGTACGTACATTGGCTTTTTGATCACCATCGTATACTTTTCTTTTGGACAGAGCAGGCGGGAAATGAGCAGGTACTCAACTGCCCCCGCGCGCGCGCGTGTCCATTGACATGGAATGATGTCGGAATCGAATTAGCGGCTGTCGTAGAACAGATTTTCATTCATTCATTGCATTTCTGGAGGAACGAACCCAAGTTATGAAACTAACGCGCGATGGATGGTTGATTGAGCAGACCTCGACGTGTTGGAGATTGGCTGCGGCACCGGTCTCCTCTCCTTCAAGCTCGCGCCCCACGTGCGATCCTTGATCGGCGTCGACACCTCGGACGGCATGCTCGCATCGTTCAACAGCAAGATTGCGTCGCTCCCAGACCCGTCCACCGCCAACGTCGCCGCCGTGAATGTCCTGGTGCGCGACCCAGACGACTTCCACCTGCAAGGAGCCGCGTCCGCGCTCGCAGTGCGCCGTGGGGAATCCGGAAAGGACACGCCGTATCGCTTCGACCTGGTCGTTAGCCACCTCACGCTCCATCACATTGAAGATATGGGCGGGTTGATGCGGATCCTGTTTAGCTCGTTGAAATCTGGCGGGAGGGTCGCGCTGACGGATTACGAGGATTTTGGTGAAGACGCAAAGGCGTTTCATCCCAAGGCGAAGTGGGCTGGTGTGGAGAGGCATGGGGTTAAGAAGCAGGAGATTGAGGATGTGATTGACGGAGTGGGGTTTAATGAAGTCAAGATTGAGAGGCCGTTTTCGCTGAACAAGCAGGTAGAGGGTGTGGATGGAGGGGATGCGAGGTACATGGATTTTCCGTTTTTGTTGTGTCTGGGGCAGAAGAGCTGATGGGGGGGAGGGAAATGGGGGAACGCTCAGCGGGGAATCACGGTGAAGAGAGAAAAGAAAAGGGGCGGGTAAAATGATTTTTAAAGATCTTTCATTAGGTCGGATACGGCTTTCGCGGCGAAGCGTTTACGCTCCGTTTCCGACATGCCTTCGCTCGTTTCTATGCCCTGTATTAGCTTGACCCGAAAAAAATCCAAGTTTGGGATTCCAGTGGAAAAAACATACCTTTAATGGCGACCATGCGTCGCATGAGAGCCTCGAGTTCTTCAACCTGACCTTCCTCGTTGTCTTCCTCTCCCTCACCCTCACCCTCACCCCCCTCCTCGCCCAACCCGCTGACTGCCATCTTCAAACCAAACATCTCTGACCCCATCTCCCTCTCCTCAGCATCAAGCCCTTCTCCGAATTCCTCCTCGTCGAAATCGAACCCTTCATCTCCCGCGCCACCGTCCCACTCATGCGCTTTGAGCGCATCCTCCACCCTCCTAACCCCCGTCTCCTCGCCAAACTCATTCTTACCCTTTGCCTCGCTATCCACAAACTCGAACCCGTACTCCATGCACAGCTCATCCCATTCCTCTGCGCTCTTCTCGAGGTACGGTGTCGTGCTCTGCGGCATCGCAACCGCCAAGCAGATCTGGTCGCCGCCAAAGCCGCAGGCTTTTTCAATGACGTCGGCGATCGCTTGGAGTGTCTCCTTCACGGTATCGACTTCGACGGTGGTGACGGGTTTGCGAAAGCAGAAGACCCACGCTCCCAGCACGGTTATGACCTCGCGGGCTTCGGGCTTGATGAATTCGGCGCGCCATTCGGAGACGTTGGGAATCTCGTCAAGCCAAATAGGAAGCTTGGCGGTGTAGTATTTCGTTTCGAGGTGCCACTCGTGGGAGAGGCCAGCGGTGGTATTGCTGACGAGCTCGGGCGCAGAGCCTGTGAGTTCTGCGGGGGAGTTGGTTGTTAGCTCGCCGTACCTAGGAGATGCAGAGGCGACGAGGGTGGGTGAGTACCTTTCAACAGGCTGAGCACCCCAGACTCGGGCGCCCCAAGGGCAAGAATGCGCCGCGGATGTTGAATTTCCATGATGTGTGTAGACGTTGGTCTGAGAGGTGCGGAGTTTCGGGGGTCTTGGCTTCTGGTGTGGGGTTGACTGCGGTGCCTTTTCTCTACTGTCAGCGCCGCTATTGTATTAACCACCCGCACAGATCGACCTGCCCCATCATTATTCAATGCGCGTTCCGAAACATGGAATAATGACAGAAACAGTGCAAGATGAAGGAATACGAAGACGTCCGTGCACGCGGAATTGCTGGTATTCATCTCTAATGACATCGAACTCGTCCTAATAGCTCGCTCATGGCGGCCACGACATCCCGACTATTCAAAGTCCACGTGCTATATGGCGCATGCTGTCCTTCTAAATATGACATGCTCCAATTTTTTCAGCGAGACCCTCCTCCCTTGCTAATCATGTGTGGCCAAGCGCTCCGCGGGAGGGTCTGGATCGAGAGATCTTCCGTGTCGTAACTTCATCTGCCATGAGCCTCGCTCAACGACCTCCGCGAACATTCCCCCTTGCCCGATTCACCGTAGCACGACCGCGCGCAAGACCGACACCCCTACCTCTGGTTCCCCGAGATCGAAACATGGGAGCATTCCTACAATTTATCAGCATCTTGTCATTTCATCCATGCTCCGTGTTGTGCATACCTCAACATGTCCGGCACGATGAAATAACGGACGTGAGAGCCTCGAATATACACCTGTTCCAGATGCGACACGCGTCCGTCGCGGGCGGTGACTGTGATGTCCTTGAGCTGGACGTTCATGTTGTCCTCCGCTAAGACGGTAACTGTAAGCCTATGTATGCCCAAAGCGACATGCAGAAAACGAACCTTCTATGAGCTTTCCGCGGTACACTTCTCCCGACGATATCTCCAGCGTAATGATGTGACCCTACAGCAACTATCAGCAGTGGTGCCGCAAGATGAGGGCCTGCCCTAGACCTACAGCGGCTTCATTCAAAAGCTTGATCGGGATACCAATTGTGCTCGTCATGATGGCGACAAGTTATATGGAGAGACTGGTCGCGTAAGGTGAACCCTTTCGTGGGCGAAGCGGTGGTCGGTCGGTGGGTGGGAGGGGACGTCTGAGGTTGGCGTGCGCAATGAAGCGGCGGGGTTGGCAGAGCGTACGTTCAACCGTCCGAAGATTTCGCAGAATCCTTGCAGGCTATCGAGATTGGTTCGGCGCGAGGGTACTCGAGATTCGGGAGGGTAGCGGCGGTGTGGGGTGGCCGTCCATACGACTTTGCGCCGTGGGAAGAGATTCAGAAATGGAGCTTGGGCCTTTGCGCGCTAGCTGCCTATGATGAGTCAGCACACTTTCACCCTCTTACCAAACATCTCTCATCTACCCTCATATGTATGCGCGCATATGGTAATTGATCTTCTCGATGAATTTCTCGGGGACAGTCAACGTCTTCAGGTTGTTCCGCGACCCGACCTTGTGTCTTCCGCAACACACGGTGTCGACATTCAACCATCTTCCCGTCCCCCTTTCCAAAGCCTTCCCGAAGAAGAATGGCGAAAAAGAAGTGGATATCAGAGCGGTGATATTAGACAAAGACAATTGCTTTGCCATTCCTCATACCGACGAGGTGCATAAACCGTATCATGTACGCTGACCTTTTCTCTCTCTCTCTTTCCCTCAATGTTTTTCGCACCAGCCTACGCGCGCGCGCGTGTGCGCGAGTGCATGGTTTATATACAACCAAACTCCTCTTAACTATATCGTGATGTAACCCACGCGCTCACATTTCCCCCCCAAACACAACACAGGACAAATTCCAGGAACTACGCCGCGTTTACCCTGGATCCAAACTGCTCATTGTTTCCAACACGGCAGGAACCGACGACGACAAAAACCAAGCGCAAGCAGCCGTGTTGGAGAAGAACACGGGAGTCAAGGTACTCCGACATTCGACCAAGAAGCCGGGCTGCAAGGACGAGGTGTTGTCGTACTTCACACATCATTCGGATTCCGGCGTCACGTCGCCTGAGCAGATTGCCGTGGTTGGAGATCGTTTGTTTACCGATGTGATGATGGCGAATCTTATGGGTGGGTATGGATTCTGGATTAAGGATGGGATTGTTGAGAGGAAGAGTTTTGTAAGTTTTTATGCGCAAGTGCTTCGGCATATTTCTGTTTTTCTTTTTTTTTGTGTGTGTTGCACACTCTGTTCTGACTAACTGACATTTTCTAGTTTGCTCGGGTAGAAGATAGGCTTGCGGGATTCTTGCTGAAGAGAGGCTATTGTCCTCCTGACCCAAGCAATACTTTCGAATGAGTATCCACATCAGTGGTATTCTAGTTTTCGTCGTTCTAAGATATTTGCTTTCCAACGGACGGAAATCCCGGTTTGGTTCCAACAACATTCGTAGTTTCATGATCTACTGTAAACCTACTGTACGCGTATTTTTATTCCTGGGTCGGGTTAATGGTCTATGCAAGTAAAGGTTCATTCAAATGTTTACAATTAACGAATCGGCGCGAACTTGACCATGATTGAACTGATGCATGCGGCACGAGCTATCATCGGCTCTTTGCTGTCTATGCCGTGTTTCTCCAAGCGTGAACCAAGTTGGCGCCGCCTGCAACAGTACCCAATGCGCCTACGCCCCAATCACTGAGTATCCCTCGGTCTTCCTCTACACTCCAGTGTAGTGTCATGGGCATGTAAGCCAGGTTACTCGCCAGGTCCCTCCACCAGAGCGCCTCATTTTTTCTACTTTCCTCCTTCAACAACTTGGCTTCCTTCTCGCCATCCTCTAACACGCTTTTCTCCTCCCCATTCGTTGTCTCTACCCGTTTCACCACAGCGCCATCGTAGTATCGTACCAATCCCAGCCTCGTCAGCTCAAGCAAGACGTATGCAGCCCAGAATCGGCTGCTCCATATCCACCATGTACTCTCCCTTTTCCGGCCTTGATCGCCTGCCCACCCCTCGCCGGTGAGCACCCCTTTACTGGCCAAATATGCGCCATTTTCCAAGACCTGGAACCCAATACAACTCGCTATGGCGCCCCACGTCACTCCCCTCAGCAATTTTTCTTTTCCTGTCGCGTCCCCGGTCAAAGGCGTGTTCCACGTCCCTCTCGCCCACGTGTAAATATCGACCAAACCCCACAACCGTACAAAGATGCGATAGTCGGATATTAGGCCAGCCAGAGCCTTGACACTAGCGGTAGTCTGCGCGAGCAGTTGTGTTGCCGCCGGAGCGGGAAGGGCTGCGACGAATGTTTCGCCGGGGAGGAGGACGGGTGTGGCTTTGGTGGCGACGGAGGCAGCGAGTGCGGAGATGTGACGTGCGAGGAGGCGGGAGAGGAGGGCGTGCAAAAGGGAGAGGATGTAGCTGGTGGTGCAGAGCAGGTTGTCGGTGGTTGTGGGCTTGGACAGTAGCGATGAGAGGCGCAAGATGGTACGATCGGTTTTGCGAAGGGAGGCAGCTAAGCAGTGGAATAGGAGGGCGCGGATTTTCTGGAGGGCGTTTTTGCTCTGTGATTGTTTGGGTTGCGACGGGTTGGCAGGGGGTGGTGGTAGTGGTGAGGACGCAGCGGGGTTGGAGGGACTCGAGGTGGTGGTGGTGGGCGGATCAATCTTTTCTGCCATTGCGATGAATCAGGTAGCTACAGTCACTGCTAGGTAGGTAGCTAGGCTATACAGGTGGAGGTGGGAAGGGCATGGCTGATATCAAGGTTGGTGGGAGGTTGGTTTAAAGGTTGTTAAGCTCAAATGCTGTTCTGTTGAAATGTCAGGTGCAAGTCAGGGACTGGACGCGGGGGCCGAGGTCTGACGTCTACGCACGCACGCACGCACGCATTAACTTACAGCGGCAACGTTAACGTTATATGTCATGTATGTAGGTCATTCAAAGTTTGTTGTCTAGTAAAACCACGGGAGACCGGCAGCTTTCACATGCACAACACCAGCTTGACAGAGTTCAGCGCAGTCAAGTTTGGCAGCCCCGATGCCTCCAACCTGTTTCAAAATCTTCTTATCGCATGCCAACTAGTCTAACGTTACGAGGCCTTGGCTTGCAATCGGCCAAAACCGCGGCGGCAATGGACATGGCATGCCCCTGTCTGTCTGTCTGTCTGTCTGTCTGTCCACCCCGCCTGCCTCAACATCCACCTTGAAGCTTCACCGTCTTCTCAGCTTCCTGTCATTCATGTTGTCGTACCCATAGCCAGGCGTCCATATCTTCACATCAATCTCTATCGTGTGTCCTGATCTATCCACCAACACTCTCACTCCCATTCCTTCGCAATGCCTTCCCCGGCCTCTCGCACCCCAACCTATCCTCTCGCCCATTCATTCCGCAAGAAACCACGCCGTGTCCCCCTCGTGCTCCGCTTCTCTCGCGGCTCCATCCACCACCTGCTCATTGCCCCCGTCATCCTCCACTCTCTCTTCACCGCCCTCATCGTCTATCTCGACACCTACATCTTCACCTCTCTGGGCCTGCCGTCCACCATCATTCCCTCGCTATCCATTGTCGTGGGTCTCATGCTCGTTTTCCGTAATGGGACCAGCTATGACCGCTTCTGGACAGGCCGGAACTGCCTTACCACCATCGGCACCTGCGTGCGGAACCTGGCGAGGATTGCCCTGGTGAATTCCAAGAGCAAGGATGGCAACCTGGAAGAGGAGGAACGGAGAGATACCGAGAAGATTTTGAGGGTTCTCGTGGCCATCTTGTATGCCATAAAGCATAACCTGAGAGCCGAGTTCAACATCCCTCCCGCAAGCCTGGCATCCTTGCCCCCGCCGTCGTCCCCATTCGATTCCCGCTCCCAGCCCGTCTCCCGAAGACCAAGCTACGTGGATCATGATCTCAATGCCCGCCTGGTGGACATCGATACGGAGAACGGCGTGGAGACGGCAAAGTCGGAGTACACGAGCTTGCTTCCAGAAGGCCTCATGGGCTACGAGGACCAAGGTCTGGGCTTACCTTTGCAGCTCAGCGTCTTGGTGGAAGGATACGTCCGACGCGGTTTCGACCGGGGCTGGTTCCACGCGCCTTTGGCTTCGCAAATGACGGTGCAGGTCAACTCCCTGGTAGACGCATATGGGCGCATGGAAACGATTCGCTCCACGCCCATCCCCGTCGCTCATCTGTAAGTTTCCCCATCAGTCTTCCCTTTGCATGTGAATCACCCTGACGTGGTGAAAAACAGCATCCATCAAAAGCAAGTTCTTGCTCTTTTCCTCATCTTTCTACCTCTGGGCATCGTGGACGATTACGGATGGTACTCCATACCCATTGTTGCCATCGTTTCTTTCACTCTCTACGGCATTGAAGGTATCGGTCAGCAGCTCGAAGACCCCTTTGGTTATGACAAAAACGATATCAAAATGGACGGCATCATCGAGGACGCTCGACGGGAAGTCACGGTGCTCTTGGACGAGTGGGCGGCTATGCGCGGCGGTACGCCCATGGGAGAGAGTGAGGGTAGAGGTTTGGGCGGTATGTTCGAATGATGGGCCTAATTCATAGCGGCGCGCGCGGCCATCTGCTAGAGATGGCGGCGTAATGATGTCAGCACGCTTGCCACCGGGTCTTGTTCGCCGTTCGGTCATGTGCAATCGAGCGCAATGTATGTTCGAATCGAAATTTACTTGTAGTTTGGTTTCAGGTGAGGGCGTGTACTTACATACCAATGTCGATACCGTAAAATCAAAGCTTTGCGACGATACACACACACGCACAGCGAATCACGTTGCTCAGCCACTGATTTATTCGCAAAATTTATCATTCTTATATTGTTACAAATATTGTTAGAGCAAATGAATTGCAACACCCGATATTATATTGTCCATGGCTTGATATTACACCTTGACTACCTAAGTACATTGCAGTCCTGCACAGCATCAATCCAAATTTGCACAAAAACGTGGAATTTGATGTATGTTATATCTGTGTGTGGGGGGCATACATATACGTATGGTAACCACCAGACCACTCCAATCCGCTTCCAGGGTATTTGCCAAACAACCGGTCTCGCCTCGATTACTGTTTTTTTTTTTTTTTTTTTTTCGTTTTTTTTCCCCTTCCATAGCCCTAGTATGCTGTACATAGATATACATACGCGTATAAGTAGAGAGGTATACATACGCGTATAGGTAGAGGTATACATTGAGGTCAATTTTTTTTTTCTTGCCTTTAAATCAGCCAGCTAACCAACCAAGAGTGGAAATAGAATAGCAGCTACTTAAGATAGCTGTAAATAGTGCGTGTGCACGTGTCATAATGGTAGATACGCGTATAGGTATACTAAAAAGTTTATAGTTATACGGTATAACTACCGTAAAAATCTCGCCTATAAGAGACACAGCTGTGGAGAACCTTACCCACCCCCTACCACGCCTACTCACAAAGAACATGGATTGCGACGATCAGGAGCTTTCATGGTGCTAGCTGGTTAGTGCTATCTCCGGTTCTCGCTTACTGTGACTCATCGCAACTTATCCTGCTCGCTTTCTTCACCGTTCCTTGAGATGAAACGTCATCACAGCATTTGTAATACAGGCTACCTTGCCTTTCGTCCATAGAATTTTGTTTTTACCATTTATTTTAGTCCAGGTAGGATCCCCTCTTTTTGCGAAATGGCTTGATTTCCCAAAAAGCATCATCATCAAACATACCGACCGCGCGGACTGTGCTACACGCAGAACGCCTGGGTTCTTCCCTAGACGTTACTACTGTCATTGCTTTGATTGATTGCTCACCAATATCAGGAGTAAATAACTACAAATGTATACGCTTCCGCAATTGTCATGGCCTCCGCGCTATGTTACGGCCAGCATCTTATGTTCCTTTGGAGGGTTCGTTTTCGGGTATGTAGAAAGAACTCTATCACATATCCATCCATGTATCCTTCCTAAAAAAACCCCCCCTGCTCATACTTCTGCCCACAGTATGGACACATCCGTAATCGGTCCCGTAACTGTGATGGAGCGATACATTGACGACTTTGGCGCCTTTTCCTCGACTATTCACGGGTTGATAGTGTCTTCGATACTCATCACCGCCGCGATATCGTCTTTCTTCGCAGGCCGCATCGCCGACGCACTCGGCCGCATCAAATGTATCAGCTTGGGTGGGCTCATCTTCAGCGTTGGCGCTGCTATCCAGGCTGCTGCTTCGCACTTGGGCATGTTCGTCGCTGGTCGAGCTGTTGAAGGTGTTGGGGAGGGATTTTTTCTCGGTGCTCTAGTTGTGTGAGTTTGTTATGGTTTCTCCTGACGCCGTACAAGCACCGTTCTGACAGCGCATTGCGCAGGTATATCTGTGAAATTGCCCCTCCACGCCAGAGAGGTCCCTTGACTTCTAGCCCGCAACTGATGACGACCATGGGGCTTGTGTCGGGTTACTTCATTTGCTATGGGACACGGGCCTTGCATTCGTCGCTCGCGTGGCGCCTGCCGTTTGTGCTTCTCGCAGCGTTGTCCGCATCGTTCGCATTTTCCGTTTATTTTTGGCTTCCAGAATCTCCCAGATGGCTCAGTTTGCAAGGGAAGGAAGCTGACGCGAACAAGGTGTGGGAAGCACTGGACGTAAACAGCGCGGATCGAGAGAAGATCATCTTACAGCAAGGTGGCCCAGAGACGGGAATTGCTTTGGAACCTACACCTACCGCCACACCAGAGGACAACGGTCGGGATATCGCAGTTCCGTCGCCTGTGTCTACCCCCAAAAAATCCGCGCTTCTGGACGCTTTTGCACCAGATGTGCGGGCTCGAACTCTGCTTGGCATCTTTCTCATGGCAATGCAACAGCTAAGCGGCATCGATGGAGTTCTCTACGTAAGTCTCTTCCCTCAACACTCAATATATAGTTCCAAGCTGACGAGATTTCCACAGTACGCCCCGACACTCTTCAAGCACGCAGGTCTAACATCGTCTAGTGCCTCTTTCCTGGCTTCAGGCGTATCCGCCATCGTCATCTTTGCAGTCACCATCCTAGCACTCATCTGGGCCGATCAATGGGGTCGTCGCCAAAGTACCATCTATGGCGGTCTCGGGCTTAGCTTCCTAATGCTCCTGATGGGAAGCTTATATGCCGCGAACGCAGTCCACGAAACCTCCGGAGCTGGGCGCTGGATTGTAATTGTGTCCATCTACCTCTTCGCCGTCATCTTCTCCATCTCGTGGGCCGTGGGCATCAAGATCTACGTCGCAGAGAGTCAACCGCAGCATACCAGGGCGAGCGCCACAGGCTTGGCGCATGGAAGCAACTGGGTAGCAAACTTCCTGGTGGCGCTCACGACTCCGGTATTGCTCGAGCGAAGCAGTTTTGGCGCCTACTTTTTGTTCGGCGGCTGCACTTTTGCAACGGTGATTGTGTGCTTCCTTTGGATGGAAGAGACAAAGGGAAAGTCTCTCGATGATGCGGGCGGGAACACTCGACTGGTTAACGTTGCCACTTAGACGATGACAGGTAAGGTATTACTAAAAGCTTGTTGAAAACCGAGCAGATCTTGTACATATCAGTCTGTTAGAGCAAACACGTGTTACCACACAGTGCTATAATTACCGCCGCAGTCTCAACCATCCTAAAGGTCGTGCCGATTCTCCAACCATCTGATCAACTTTCCTATCTTGCCTTCGTACAGGCCCTGATTGCACGCTTTGCTATACACGTGTTGGAATAGACCTGATAGCTTCGTAAATCCTGCGCCGCATTCGGGACACCTGAATGCATAGACCGGTTCACTATACTTCCATTGTAAATCATCGCGGTCAAGTAGTTCATCCCGATAATCCTCATCGACAAATGCCTTCCACTGATAACACATGGCCGCAGATTCATTCAAGTCGAATCTGTCAATGTTGGAGGAGCAAGTACCGGCCTCCAAATGTAAAATCATCGCAGGGTAAGTGATGAACTTCTGATAGCAACCGTAGCACTCGACTGATCGTTCCATATGCACCATTTTATGCTCAACATTGGGTTAACGTCGTCACAACATAATAGACATTCTACTTACGTGATACAGATTGCTCGAGGTTTCGAAATGCTCTTCGCACGTCTCGCAAACGTTCTCTTCCTTCAAATGAGCGAAGTACGCCGATGACCCAGCAGACCAGGTCGCGCCTTTTCCATCGTCGCAGCCCTGACACACGATTCGGTGCTCTGTCTCCCGGTAATGGCTACACAGTTTGTCCCAGCTCAAAGCGTCGAATTCACAAACTCCGCACCGATAATGGTTGGCGGAATCATTGTAGTGCTGTTGCAATGCCCGCTGCGAGGAGAAACCTCGGCCGCACCGAGAACACCACATCTTCCCGTGCTGTTTGCTCTGTTAGCAACATCAGAACCACAGTGGGGATCCTAAGGCGTGCACCTACTCTATCAGGGTACGTATAGCCCTTTGAAGGGTTGTAGTAGTGGTGTAGAAGCAAGCACTCCAGCTGTCTACGTAGTGTGAGATGTCTGTGCGCCGCCGCTATTAGTTAGTCCCCCGCCAAGTGCGGCCACATTCCGATTGTCTGAAGAAACTCGCGGCATTATCCCAAACCTTGGCAAGGTCTTCGGTAACCTGAGAAAGTCGGGGGCCGGAGCAGGAGCGAAGCAAGGCGTAAAGTACGCGGCGGAATTGAAGACGGGCTCGTGAGGCGCGGCGTCAGGAAAAGCCATCAGCGCGGCCAAGGCTTCGCGCGGACGGTGCAGATGGCTTTTAAGGACAAACGGTTCCTCAACTGTCTCGCCTCCACCGCCGAGGTGACTGCCGCCAGGGCCGCATCCATGGACGCAGACGGGCCTCGTAAAGAGGTTGGGTTGGAAATTGACGGTCTACCCAACTCGCTGTACATAATGAAGATTGACTGGAACGGTACATCCATGGGGTCACTGGCTCCCGATCACGATCCTGCCTTATAAATTCACTTCGGCATTGCCGAGGACTGGGTCACTGTCGGGTACGGGAAATTGGCGTCACAAGATGTCCATGACGGTGTTCCCGGACCCATTTGTGCGGTTATCCGATCATCGTTTGTTATATAAAGCGTGCCAGCAGGCGCCGCCCAAATTTGACAACGCCATAAAGGCTATGGAAGTGGAGGGTGGATGTTGTGCTTTTTACGACGGGCACAAGTGGGAAAATTGAGAAACTTTTCTTTGCTGTGGAGAATCGGGAGCATGGAGATATCCAGGGGAACATAGGAATGCGACTGGTGGCTCGTGATGTACGGACAACGCTGGCTGTAAAGGTGCCCCGGGGGTGGGCTAAGTAAGGGGTTGAAAAACCTGGCAGAGCGAGCCGCAATAAAACCTCTCAGCGAGACACCAGATTGATCGAGAAATTTGCCTTGTAAAGCGCTCCCACACATTTGCCAGATGCAAATCTCTTCTCACCTTGGGGTGCTGGGCTTTGATACAAATGGTCGTGGCGATATCCGATCAGGTAGAGGACAATCGCTAAACTGAGAAAAAAAAAGAGAGAAAAATCTACTATTCAAGGTTAAGCGATATATTCGAGCCTCTGCATTCGTATTCACATTGATACTTTGACGCGATTCGTCCCATCCTTTGCGCTCACTATCCGGCTATATTTATACGAACTCTAGTTCAGATTCTCCACCTACCTAACCTGGAGACCATCAATTGGGTTGGGTCAAGATTGACTTTCATAGTGGAAGGGTTTCCTTTTTCGGATATGTGTATGCGACAACTATCTTTTCGATTCCATATATATACCTGTGTAGTCGTTCAAAAAATTCCTTTTCCTAGTAGTAAAAAACCAGATTTGAAAGTTGCTTTTATTAGGAATGATCAAACTACTCAGCCTTCAAGTCCTTTCCTCCATCCTCATTATGCGCGCAGCTGGTAATAGATTTCCCAAGCAAGCTGGGCGGGATTCTCCTTGCTCAAATCTATTGTGTCATGGAAGCTTTGTGTACTAATGTTAATAGCGAACGTTTTCACGCCTGCACTGCCTCCCGCTCAGGCTTGCCTCCACTCTTGGTCTCGATACTCATCCATTTCTGCCAGTCTCGGATCCCAGTCCTACACAGCAACACTCACATCTACTGAAATTTGGTCCACCTTCCCAGCCGTCCCGACTTCGACGTTCTGCGACAACATCCCTCGTCTACTTGCCCGTCAACACAGCGCGTACGTCACACAATGGTACCCGACAACAACATATACCACGTGGTCGAGCATGACCAGCCCAACGCCGACTTGTACGGTCAACGAAGATGAATGCGCGAAACTCAAGTCACTCTGGGACATGACACACACGACGGAATCCTCAATGTCGGACTTCCCGGTCCCATGCACAACATACAGGCCCTGCTATTCTGACCCCGTTGGACCGTGCAGCATTGTAGGGGATAGCATGAAGATCTACTACTGGCCTCCGCAGGCAACAGAGCCTCTATGCCCCCAAAATACCACACTTTTGTCAATTAGTCGTCCAACGCCCGAACCACCGTCATCCAGCCCACCTGTGGTGAAGGTAATTGACGGCCTCACAGCTACCTCGCCTTCCATCTACATATCCATCCCCACCTTATACGGGCGGTTCCGTGGACAACCAACATATCTATTCACTGGCTGCGGCTCTCAACTCACATCCCTTAAATTATCGATTCCACCGTCGCCGATCTCCACGCTGACCAGACAAACGCGGGGACATAGACCAACATACGAGAGTCCAAGCCCTTTCGCGATAACCACGTTGAACTGGCCCGTCACAACGACAAGCAGTTGCTCGGTACAGACGATATGTGATTGGGATGATACTATAAGCAGTTGCATCAACAGGCTTAGTACAAAGTGTGCGACACCCACGGTGGATCCGTTTAACTACAATCCGGTGCTTTTGTTGCCAACAGGGTTAGTAAATGAGGCTGCGAAGCTAGATCCTGGTTACCAGAGCTGTGTGGTATGTTTTAAGGATAAGCTGTAGATGAAGTACTGAGCTAAGATGTTTAGATTCATCCTGCGGCTGCTGCGGGGGCGACTTGGATCCCCATTACGACGCTTCCGGGAGATCCAAGGTATACGGATGGATGGTCGGCTACTTCGACAATAGCGCCGTTTACGGTTACGGCAACTGGTGCGCCTTAAATTACTTCCGCTTGATGCTGTTGGAAAAAGCGGTTAAGAAATCAAGAGTATGTTACATTGTGTTGATGAAATCAAGTACGGGATTATATTCGCTTGCTTGGCTACGGTCTCGGTTTTGAGATGCTGCTGATGTAGAGACGATTAATAAAGCTCATAACTGGAAACTTAATTTATGTGAACATGTACTAAGCAACCGAAGATACCTTCCGGCCTGCATACGCTTAAGCTGAAATCCACTGTAAAGGTACGTAACCTGGTTATCTCTCAACCTGACTCTCTGCACGGAAAGAAGCGCCCGTGAAGGGGCGTACCAAGCCTGTTGCTTTAAGATGATGACTAAGGTATAATTGTAATGGGGGCTGCCTTTTAACTACTTTGGACTAGCTGATAGCATGTAGCCACGACATTGCGCTGCTGTGTGAAAAAAACAAGACTTCTTCAATAAGCAATCTGCGCGCCTGTTTGCAACCAAATACATGCTCATTCAAACTGAGAGAAAAACTTCCACACTGCCGGGACAGTGAAGCTGTTTGGCCCAGAATCAGCGCCATTATCACCAGGCAAGGCGACATGGTCACCATCAAACGCCGTCCACTGCGTCGGATACTTGCAACCATCGTACACAGTCGTAATGCGCTGCCTGCTGCCGTTTGATGGCTCTTGTGCCGTCTTCGACTGGCATCCGTTGTTCTTGACAAACCGGTCTCGGAGCTGCCTCCCTTGAGCAATGTTGAGCACACTATCATGAACACCGTGCTGGCCGTAGAAGGCAATAGGGTCGTTGCCACCAGCACAACCAGAAAGCGTAGCACCAGATAACACGGCAACGGCGCGGAAGTCCTTTGCCTTGCTGCAAGCGAGGCTGTAGCTCATTGCAGCCCCGTACGAGAATCCTAGTGAAAAGCGTAGATTCTCGTTAACACAGAACTCTTCGTCAATCTTCTGGCGAATGTTGTCAAGAAAGGTAATGTCTTCGCCGTTGGAGTTGCCCCAGCCTTGATTCAACCCGTCGGGGGCAACAAAGATGGCGGTGTTCTTGGCCAGGTTCTTGAGGCCATAGTAGGGTGCGTTTCCGCCATCCACCGCGTTCATGTTGGCGTTGAGCCAGTGCAGGCCGAAGATGAAGCGATACGGTGTCGTGTTGTTGTAGCCATCTGGGATGCGGAGAATCCACCTGCGCTGCTTGCCATTGACAGTCATGGTTTGGGTGCCGCTCTTCAGTGTGGGTGTCTTGCCGCAGCCAGCAGTTCCGGCGAGGACGTTGTTCACTAATGCGAGGAGGAAAAGCGCGCCGAGCGCAAACGAAGTGGCTGAACGAAACATGCTGCGCTTGAACTGGCAAGGCCTGCTCTGTACGTAGAAGTTGCTGGTGCGTTGGAGAGCGTCCTCTTATGCTTAAATACCCCAAGCAGAGCTGGCCATTGAGTATGGCACACACATCCTCCCGCCAAAGCTATCAATGTCTAACACAACCCACGCGTCCACATTTACATTGCTGCTATTTACTTATGGCTCAAGTCGTCATTCCACCTATGAGGGCAACGATAATCAGCCTCAGTCCATGCCTTTTGGTGCATCTTGAGCATGTTCAGACAAGGCCGCGAGGAGTCATAGTCGCTCTCGTCACTCACAATTGGATGGCTAAAGCCGATCCGTAACAGCTTCTTTGGCTGTTGATCTCGGCAGTTGCAGGAAATCTGCTGTCACTGGTTGGTATACTTCCGTCACTTAATTATTGCGGGGGCTTGTTGTAGGAACAATATCCATTTTGCGGGGAAACGTTGTCCACTTAGTACAGGAGGGTCACACGTCGGGACGCCGCATATCGGGAGGTTCAGCTTAATTATTAGTTCATACAAATTTGAAGATGGCCCTCTCTCCTCCGTTCAATACAATTAGTCAACTAGTAATCAGTAGACTAACCTCCCGATATGCGGCGTCCCGACGTGCGACCCTCCTGTACGAATAGCAGGTGTTACTAACCCTAGACTAGTTAGTTAAGCGCCCATCTCCGACCGCTGGCATGTGGGGCGAATGAGCTGAAGCCAACGAACTGGGATGGCGCCTAAACCTCAACACTAAAAGTTTACAATCCACTTCATCTGCCTGCAAACACGCTTCCGCTACGATTTCTGGCATTATGGCTGCTACCACCAAAGGACCATCCGAGGAATGGTGGATCGAGAGCCCAGAAATTGTACCGGAAGATAATCCGTCATTCCTTTGCGATGTTTGCAAACACATCAACTTCCAGTATCTCCTCTTCGAAATGCCCGTTCGATTTGTCTCTGATGAGATTGCATTAGATTCCTACCTTAGGATCTTGGGAAAACAGTACTGTGCATTCTGTCGGCTAATCAAGCACACGATCGACAACTGCTTCGGAGCTGATGCACTCCCGACTGAACATGAGGGAAAGGCTGTCATGGTCTCGATGATTGTTACTGCCGCAGCGTTTAACCCCGAGAAAAGGGCCTCCGAACCCCGAAAGCTGGTATTATGGGTGGTCCCACATCCGTTTATGAAATGGAAAAGAGCTTCATTAGAAATTCAACAAGTTGTTGAGGACGGCTGGTTCGACAGCGACGAGAAAGGCCAATTAATTCCATCCCAGATTGACTTCCTTCTTCCACTATTCTGGAATAGAGTGTGCCGGAAAAACCTTTCCTCGCTCCATGAAGATCATTCAATAGAAACAGACAATTATACTCTACCAACAAACTTTCGGCTAGTCGACACAGAGAAGATGTGTATCGTCCCGGCCAAACCTTCCTTTGAGTACATCGCTCTGAGCTACACGTGGGGAAAAGGCAAGCAGTTCAAACTATTCGAGGATAATCACCAGGAACTATCAAAGGAAAATGCATTGCTGGAGCACGAACACCAAATACCACAAACAATCAAAGACGCCATGTTTCTGGTGAAAAAGCTTGGCGATCGATACCTCTGGGTAGACGCCCTCTGCATCATGCAAGACTCAGACTGCGAAGACAAGAAAGTCCAGTTGCCGTATATGGACCGCATCTACCGTTCTTCTGTGCTCACCATTGCTGCCGCTTATGGAGACGGGGCTGACGCTGGTCTTCCTGGTGTACGACCCAATTCTCGGAAACAGGTGCAGCGGGTCGAATCAATCCAAGGTATCCGCTTGGCGAACCGGCCTTGGTCATTCGATAAAAGTGTCACAGACTCAACATGGAACACTAGAGCGTGGACATTCCAAGAGCGGATTCTGTCCTCCAGAATATTGTTCATCACAGAGCAACAAATATTCTTCAAATGCGATCACGTAGAGGGAGTCCGAGCCGAAGATTTGAATAGCAAGCTCAAAAAGCGAACACCTGTGAGCTGGCCCATGGGTGATACAGGCACAGATACAATCCCTCGGCGATGGAGTATCAATATTCTTTCCTATCAAAGAATCGTCAAATCCTTCACTGCACGCGAACTTACTTTCCCAAGCGACGTGCTCGACGCCTTCTCAGGCATTGCCCTGAGAATGAGACCTCTTTTCAGGAGTGGATTTCTCTATGGTCTTCCCCAATCGGAACTCGATTATTGTCTCTTATGGGAGCCGGGTGGACATATTCGCCGCCGCTGCATCGATGCCGGCAAAGAGGAACCAAAACCAATATTCCCAAGTTGGTCTTGGGCAGGATGGATTGGTCCAGTGAGATATGATTGGCAAGAGAGGCTCTCACGCGTAAAATGGGTCGATCCTCCATCCAGTGCTTTGCTGTCCAGCGACGACTATCGTTCTCCCGCTTTGTCCACCTCATTGAATGAACATCCCAACACAGACTGGCGCAAAGAGTGGATAGAGCAAAAAACCAGGAGTAATTTCCGCTACTTCTACCACACCTCAAATCCCGATATCTGGTTCCGGCACCCTACAGCCCCTGAAGCTGAACGCAGCGGTCGCATCGGACCAGAATGTGTGACTGGGACGGAATATTTAAGATTTTGGGCTTGGACAATTGACATTCAACACCCTGGGGAGTTTATCCCGCCACAAGATATCAAAGAACCCCTTTACCAATTCACTTTTACAGATTCACAGGGATTTTTGACTGGGTATTTCACTGTACCAGGTGCAATATTGCCAAAGCTGGACTTTAAGAAAAAGAATTACGATATAGTTATGATCTGCCGCACGAGAACAGGAATGTGCCCAGAGGAGGTTAGAGAGAGAAAGAATGAGTCTGACCTGCCTGAGGGCCATGTTTCTAAAGAAGGGTCTGGCCTTTCGCAGCGCAAAGAAGAGGATATGGAGAATAATAAGCCGCTGGAAGATTATGTTGATGCGGAGGATGTGTCGTCAAAGCCTACTTTTTTTGGTGAGCTACCGTCTACAAAAGATGCGAAATTCGCATTGTGCTTCGACCGTCAGAGATACGATCCTTTCAAGCCGTTCTGTCTTTATGAGTTCTTAGTTGTAGAATGGAATGGGGATGTCGCGAGCCGGATTGGGATTGGGAAGATTCATATTGATGCGTGGGCACAGCAAAATCCCAAAAAGAAGTTAATAACTCTAGGTTAACGAGTAGTTACTTCACGGCTCCCTTTCTGTATCATTCGTAGATAGCGAAAAACGTTAGGTATAATAAGAAGTTTTTCCAATATAGGTACTTTCACCCCATAAACACGCCTCTAGACAAATACTGGATAGGTTAGGAAACTTGGCTTCTTTGTAAAGCGCTCGCACACCTTCGCCATAAATAGTTTTATTCTTACCATTGGGTACTGGGATTTAATACAAATAGTAGTGGCTAGATCTAATAAAAACTCTACTAATGTAGGCTAAGCGATATATTCTAGCCTCTGCGCTCGTATTCGTCTTCGTCCTTCAACTCCTCGAAGAAGAAGATGAGGTTCAGCCTGTGACAGGCTGTATTATCAATACAACCAGACCTATATGTTACGCGTAAGAGCTCTTCGAAAGGTATATTCGCCAACTTATCGACGGCGTCATCCTCGGTAGAGGAGCTCTTGGGAACTGTGACAGTCCGCCTCCCATAAACTACCAACGTCTCGTAACATGCTAGCTTGGTACCAATTTCGACGTCATTAACGAAAAGATGCTTCCCAACAATTCCCAACAATTCTCAATATAGCCCGCAGTTTTTCCTCTGCACCATCATCGTACTCGTTCTCGAAGATCCGGTGTGGCCGAAAAATAACCCCTTGTTCATTAAATCACCGGGTTCACCTCTAAGAACGTTGAATATTGCCTTCATTCCCTTGATAGTTTTTGCATTTCCTAGGTCTTAAGTCCTATAATCCCTAGGGTCTGGTGCCCCCTTCATAGAATATAGATCCGGGGGCTGCATATGTACCTTCAGGCAGCTGATGACCAAAGCGGGGAGGCTGAGGCATACGCTGTGGCAAAGGAACTTCCACTAACTTTGTCGTCCATCACAAGCATTAGATCTTCTCCCGGTAGAAGTAAATCGGGCTCCGCATACATTTTCTCCTTCGATTGTTCGCCCCAAACAGACGATGAGTCGATCATGAGGACTCCAGGAAGCCCGACTGGGTAGTAATCCTCCCAATTCTCTATGGGGCCTTTATCGGGAAACGACCCGAAAAGAACAATCTTGTTGGAGTTCACCGCAGTTTCAACCATATTCACAAATTTCTCTTTGTGTGTCCATCTCCTGTCCTTTATTGTGGAAGGACCAGCACATGAAGACAATATCGGCGTCTGATTCAATAGCCCTTTTTAGAGCCTGCACGAAAAGTTAGCTTTTAGGAATGCGGCATTCTCGCATAATAGGTCTTATATTGTGCCCCGACTAGATTGTAAACGTCTAGTTCTCGTTCTTTCTAGAATTATCTAGGCGAGCAATACAGAGTTCCGCAGCTAGGCATACTTGGCGAATACACTTCGCTATTAGTCGGCCATGGCTGCCAGGCTCAGTAGAATACTCCAGATTATCTGGCCGAAACGATTTTCTAGTAACCCTACCCTCTAGATCTGCTAACGTAGTGCCGTTATCTAGAAGGGCAATTTTAATTATTGGGGTGCTATTTACGATGCCCTGGATAAATATTTTAAAGGAAGAGAGCCTTTTAATCCACTCATCGGGTCTGTGCCTATAATTGTCAACCCAGGAACCACAAGCGGGTCACCAAATACGAAGCGCTCCACTTAAAGGTCACATTGTTTCGCTCGCTTTAAGGGTTGGAATTTGTCTTCTTTTCTTTTTCAGTGCTGCCTTTAGGATCCACCTAATTGCTGTTATAGTTCACTTCAACTCCCTTATCTCCAAGCTGGGACATTGCTCAACTAGCTTCTTTTCAAGATAAACTATTAAGAAAAACTTACTCGTATATCCTTACTATATAGAAGAGGCCTAGCCGTAATTTAATAGAGTTAGCATTTAATAGTACAATAATCAAAAGGACCTAGAGTCTAGTTTAGAAAAGGAAGCCAAGAGTTTTATTTTTGGGTAAAATAGCATTGAACCAATACTGTGCATTGCTACTAGCTACTACAAAAAGGTTCGTATGTATTTGGGTACATTAGGGGTCCTCTTTCTAGACAGCGAAATCCCTCGACTCCGGTCATTTCCCCTTCTCGAAAGACTCAAGACGATTGTCTTCCTGGACTGCTTTCCGCGGAATACAGCATAATTATGGAGTCGCCAGAGCAGGTAACACTAGCTCAGAGAATAGCTTTAATTTTGGCGTGAAGAAGACGATACGGGCATTGATCCTCCTATCCTTGGACTCCGGGATCACTTAGTATCTCACCAAACTATAGCTCGAATCTCTTGGTCTTATCCTGCATGATATTTTTCCTGCCAAGCAAGGCCTTTTACCGGCTCTAGAGAAGGAGGATCTGATCCTTCGCTCTATCATTTCGACACAGTGGATTTGGAAAACCTACTTCCTCCTCACGGCATCGCATGACCGTTTCGCTGTCCCGTTCGTTTTTATTCTGGGATAGAGCGACAAGTCTGACTGGCTTCCGCTTTATGCATCAATATCACATACCTATTCTTTACGACGTTTCTGGGGGTCCTTCTGGCACCGCCTGCATGTTGCTCCGTTTGCTACATACACGCTGTTGATTCTCGACTACCGCGGCGACACGTTCAGACGCAGTGCTGCATTCAAAAGGGCATTACGGTCACTTTGAATTTTTCTAATTCCTGCTGCGTGTCATGGAGTAGTAAACGTGGTGGTGTATCGCCAGGTTAGCTTCTAGGCCGAGGTTCGCTTCTTCCCGTGCAACTGGGCCGTGTGCCTAGCCGGGACTATCCTGGGCCAGGCTATGAAAAACTGGAAGAAACAGAGGGATGTCACATGTATTGTTCAGTATTGGGCGATCGAACTGGATGTTCTTTTTCTGTACAGTGCCGGTATGGCGATACTTGTTAGTGTATAATTCTGCATTCTGAGCTGGATGGACTACTTCGATGTAACAGCGCAGGCATCATTTTTGGAGGACACAGAAACAGGTGAAACTGATCGAGGAGCAAGTGATTGATTGAGTGATGAAGCAGTACTGTGGAAGGTGATATATATATACTGTGGATCATGTGACCAATACCACATCAGGGGGATTCACCTTCAAACAATCATGCATACAACAAAGTTTCAGTTTAGAACTTGAGGGATTTTCCAGTGAGTTGTGGGAAAAGAGTCAATCAGGAATGGCTGGCTGAGATTCAGAGTTGCTGTCAAATTTGGCCCCTCAATCCACAGAACACCAACTCCTAACTATTAACCACCAATTCGGCCCCCAATTCCTCCACCAGCACTAGGCTTGGCAATAATTCGTGAACTATTACGTCTGCAATGGCTCGAAATACACCCTTAAAACATCAACATAGTAAATTCGAACCAGTACAGTTACTAGCGAATTCGGCTTCACCCTTGCACGCGCCTGCAACACCGTTTTAACGTTAAGCCCGCATGACCTTTATCTTACTTTGTAGCTTAATTAGTTCTGTCAGCCACAGTTAATAGGGCTAATAGGATTCCTTAACTAAGCGCGATAAGGGCAGTGCGGAGCGGGAGGCGCAAAATGGTGTCACGTGGGTGTCGCAGGCGTCAACGTGTGTACATCATGTAAGTGCGGCGCGTACATGTATATCAGTAGAGGTTAGCCCAACCGAGACACTTTGCCTTGGCGTTATGCAAGCGAGCGACGAACTACGTCTGCCTGCATGTACAAGTAAATCCTACATGATGTAACACAGTAACACCGCCACCCGGCTGTACAAACAAAAGGATCAGGATTTTAACCCAACCTTAACCTGAGGGCTGCAACCTAACAAACCATGGCAGCTATAAGCAACAGGGAAAAATCCTACCCCTCTACTACCCATTTGACATTCTCATCCTAACATCTACAGAGAGACAATAACCTCATGATGTCTCTCTACTCCAACATTCTAGAGAACCCACCCGCCTACAAGGAGCCCACCAACGAAGTATGGGAGCCTGCCATCCTCATCCTGGCCGACACAACCATCTATGCCGAATCCACAGACTCAGCACCCCTTTACCGCCTAAGCCGCGCCGTCGCAACCCTCACCGCATCAACCAAGGAAGTTGAGTTTGAACGCGTGGAGCACACCGTCGAGGCCAAGTTCGATGAGCCAGTCGTTAAGCCCCGCTCGCGCCACATCTATACCCTCAAATACATGACCAAAGTGCCCGGCGGCCTCGGCGCACGAGTGGACGGGTGGGAATCGCCAAATGTGTTTATCCAATCGGTATCGCGGCGCACCATGGGTCATCTCGGCGTCAAGCGGTCGCGCTTTCGACCGCAGAAAGGGCTGAAGGTGCTGCCGATTGATGTGTCCGGGAAGGATAGTAGCTTTGGCAGCCTGCCGTCGTTCGACAAGTATGCGAAGCCACTGTTCCAGATCCAGCCGAAGGACGACGGTGCAAATGTGTGGACGGATGGGGATGGCAAGGCGCTAGCGGTGGAGGATCGGGGTGAGGGCCAGGACAAGCTTATTATCACGGCGTCGCTGCATCGGGAGACCGTTGATGCGCTGGTAGCTTTGTGGTGTGGTCGGATTTGGCAGTGTTCAGATGAGAATGCTGACCCTTTGGAAGAGGGCTTGGACGGCGGTGAGTTCTCGCCATTCTTAATCGTTATCTTTTCCGGTCGTCGCTGACATCTTTCAGTTCGTAGGAAGTTCAGATTGGCAAAGGAGATCCAGGCCACTAGCAAAACTATGCGGGGGTTTGGGGTTTGATCTACGCAAACCATTGGACCTGGCTGGTCGTGTATGTGGGCCTGTTAGTGTCATCTTCACCATTAGTTCAGCTACTCTACTACCGTACTGCTCATAGTGTCATGTACTGCACACTCGGAAATGCAAAGAACATATCACATAATCTTGGATGAATACCGTCCATTGCTACCGAATTCCTTTTTATGAATGGGCGACATCTCGTTGCTAACTTATTTATCAGCGTATCATCTTAATGCGCTATTGAGATCTTCAGACCGGAGTCACTGGTAAGGCTGCTATCGATATGATCCGTTATCAAAAGACTAAAGATTCTGATTTCAGTCATATTTTGAAGATCGCTAGTTTAGTTTCGAGTTGCTACAACGATGAAACGACCTGGGAAAAGGATCAGGTCATTGAAATTCTTTGCAGAAATGACAAACTACATAAATCTGTTGCATGTGTTTGCCGGGGAGCTAACCTACAATGCCGTGGCGGTCACGGTGTCATTCAGCCATAGGTAGCTTGATCGTCCTTCATATCTCGATCCTACTGCGAACTTTCAAAGTAAGCAATTTTCCTGATTCGCTCATTGGAAAATCCCTACACCGCCGGAAATTTAATCCCATTGAAGCTGCACACAACTTTTAAAGCCCAAAATGCGCATCGTTCTTCTTTTGCTCCCTCTGTTTTTGCGGCGACAATCTTGCGTACACTAGAAACGCTATGTAGCCGTAGAATGAGGGGTTTCTATACGGATGATAGAGCTAAGCTTGGTTACTCGGCGAATAAGCGGCGGAGCTTGGTCTTAGCATAAACTAGAGGGTGATTGCCGCCCAAAACGATGTTATAAACCGACAGGCTCGGAGGCAGATATCCCTGAACCTTGCCGTTGTGGCGCCCGCAAGGCTAGCGGAGATTTAAGAATGGGCGCGCTAAGCAATCTTCATCAGCAGGACCTGCGATTCGCGCCCAACTTTTGCATAACTGTTGCCGCACTTTCTCGGTGCTCTGGACGTGATCCTTAGGAGTTTGAAGCCAACTCTACTTAAGTTGCCCGATGCATGCAGGTATAGAAGCCAGGAACGAAGGCTGGGCAACCTGAGAAAGAAAGAGAGCTGTAACTGCTGTAGATAGTTGGAAATCCGCCTTCCATTCGGTGCCCGCGCTGCCCGTCTACTTACCTTGGTAGCCTATCACCTGTGTCCTTGCAGGCTGCACCTGGCTTCTTCCTCGTCTTGCAGACTTGTCAAATAGCTGTTCCGCTAAGCCTGATCCTTTTCCATTTTAGCAGCAGCAAGGTCCAGGTCTACAACAAAAAAGACTGCGCAGCCAAGGAAGCCCTCTACCTAGTGGCCATTATTGCTCTCGCCAACATATCTTCCGCAGGTTCGTATCCTCCATTACGTTATCCCATAGAGACCATCTGGCGTTGTTTAAAATATGAGTCCAATCCCTCAACGACACATTATTAGCCAATTGAATTTTACGCAGGAGCTTAACACGGAAGCAGCTGTTAGCATTTTGTCCAACTTTGAAACTCTCCAGTTGGAAATTTTCTTGCCATTAATGCGAAGAACTGCTTTCTTCAATTTTCCGCGTCGCAGAATAAGGATAACCAGACTTGAATGAAGAATTGTACGAGAGCATGCATCCCATCATTGTTATTGTCTGTCAAATGCTTTGACTGAAGAGTAGGCCAATAGGATATCAAGGTCATTGGGGAATGCGCTACTAACTTCTTTATTGTCAACCGCCATTGCTTAGTTACTGCTATAGCTTCGAAATATGTATTCTAGAATTGCTCAAGGATTAAAAAAGCTAGTAAGCGGCGGCAGGTCGACAGCCGAACTCCTTTGTTCGCGAATGTGCTTAAACAACATCTGCCACGTTAACACCACTAAATGTAATGCGCTCTTATCTCGGTCGACATAACCTGCGAATTGGTTTCATTTACTACATCTACAAGGAGTCGGTCGTGGATTAGAGTTTTGTACTACTGTGAGAAGTTAGAACATTCGAGCCCAAGCCACCCATCGTATGGCGCGGCCTTGGTCTATGCGCAACTCCGAAGTGGCCGAGAAGCTTGGAGCGCGTCTCATGTTTCTAAATCTTTCAGCATGAACTGATTTGCACGCTTTCAACATCAAGAAAGCATATTAAGTAGGACATGTCGAAAGAACATGCCGCTGCGAACGGTATAGTGGTAAGCTTGAAAACTGCCGGCTTACTTTGCAGCTCCTACAAGGCAGTAAGGCTAAATGCAGTATAAGTCTGTCGGTGCAGGCTCGGCTTTACTTAGACCTGGCGTCTCATCTGCATGTACAGGGTGTATCTGCTTCGGGTCGTACGCATAGAAAACGTGCTATTTTGTATCAAATCAAAGCTGTCTATAGGCTCTATCTCCGCCTCTCTAGTTTGTGCCATTTGTTACATAGCAATTCTGCAACTATAGGGGTACGACCCGATGCAGATACACGTTGTATTTCTCGCTTGCCCTTGGCCCATTCCCACTTCTTTAAATCGGGGTCCGACCTGAATATAATCGTTCGGCTTTCCACATTACTGACAGAACTTGAGGGTCAAACTTACAACTAACCTCCAGCGGACTTCTCCTTTGCGCCCCATCGCCCGTGCGGCTATTGTCTATATTGAAATCTCCACGATCAATGATCATCCATCCTGAGGGCCCCGGCCTTACGCTCTTGATTGTTATCAGTGTACTATTGTCAGTTTCGACGGTGGCAGTTGCACTACGAGTGTGGGCACGACTTGAGATCCGAGCCTTTGGTCTCGATGACTGGCTCATGCTATTGGGATGGGTACGTTCGCCTTACACTATCGACGGCGACGACATTGACACCAGAAGGCATTACTCGCATTCACCTGCATCGCCGATTACATCGCCATCTCGTACGGACTGGGTGCGCACGCATCGCGCCTCACTGAATATGAAATAGGACAGGGGAAGAAATGGTTCCTTATCGCTGGTCTCTCGTACGCGGCCGCGACGGCGCCGGTAAAGGCTTCAATTTGCGTCCTCATCCTACGCATCACTCCCCAACGCACCTATCGCTGGATTCTCTACGGTGTCATTGTAATTTCATCATTAGGTTCATTTATCCGCATTGTCGCCTATCTCGCACGATGCCAACCACTCGAAGCTGCGTGGTATCCAGCGAAAGGGAAGTGTGGACCGGCCTCCATCCTCACGAATGTGTCTTATTTCTTCGGCACAATCTGTATCCTCACCGACTTCATTTGTGCTCTCCTTCCGGCACTCATCATATGGAAAATCCAGATCTTCAGGAAAGCCAAGTTGTATATTGGGATTATGCTCGCGCTCGGAGTGCTGTAAGTTAAATCCCCGTAGCCTACGTTCTGTGCTGACAGCGACATCAGAGCGTCGATAGCAACCATCATTCGTATGCAATACCTATTCGCGTACCAGGATCCTAAAGATTATTTATACGGAATAACCCCGATCGCCATTTGGTCCGAAGTCGAAACCTGCTTGGGCATCGTCGCCGGATCGCTCCCCACCATGCGACCCCTGCTCAGATATCTCCACGTTTTCGGTATTTCATCGAGCGGTATTGGGGGCATCTCTGGCACCCATATGGGCCATCGCATGGCCCCACTCCGGGGAGAAAGACGAACGAGCGTGTCAGGAATCGCCGAATCGTATCAAGTGGTGATAGAGCGGGAGGAACGCAGCCAGAGGGCCAAACAAGATGCCAGTGATGGAAGTAGTCAGAAGCGTATGTTGCCAGAAGCAGGGCTTCAGATCTATAAGGAGAGGCAGTATGAAGTTCGGGTCGAAAGTAAGAATGCAAATGGTCATTCAGATGGTGTTTACGACCACCCCTCAAACTTATAATTAACAGCTACCTTTTATTTTACTAGATACAATTAAGGTTAATTCTAAACCTTATATGTGATGCGTGCGCTATTGCTTTATCATAATCTTGCCATTGCGTTAAGACTACTCTTCCCTTCAAATTCTCTCTAATGCTCCTCTCCCTGAATCATTCTCTTCAATTCGACGTCGCTATCTAATTATTGATTCTGAGAATTAGGCGTCGCGATCATGTGGGGCCGCATTCTCGATCATTTCTTTCTGCGGTTTCTCCTGCGTCCCTAAATGTGCGGCGAGAAATAAGCGGCCAGGACATACCACTTATAGTAACGTCAAGATTCGCGAAGAGCATCTTATCTCGTGTCTAAAAGGAATAACCTACTAATAGCTGCCGCGAGCCTTACTATACATAATTAAGCTCTACCTACTCCCTTCTGCCTGCAGCGAACCGGCCCTTACGTAGATATTCGTCTATTACACTAGCCTGTAATGCACGTGAGCCCTCCTCTGGCAGCTCAATCTCGCACAGACTATAATAGTAATCAAGAGTTTCGGGATATAGTAAAACAGATGCGCGCCACGCCTGGTCAATGTCCAACTGATATGCACTTCGCGTTTTTGCATTTCGTTTGGGGTCAGAAGTAGCGCTGATGTCCGCTTGATACCGGGATGTGAGCCGCGCAGAAACCTGGTTGAAGTGGTCTAAAATTTGCCCCCGAGTCTTTTCAAGAACAAAATTTCTACACGCGTTAGATTTCACGGAATCATATTTGCTCGGAAAGGTTACCTTGAATTTTCCATCGGCAGGTGCATATGACGTCTCTCAGCTTGCGATACGGCGATTTTCAAGCGTTCATCTTCGCAGGGACAACGTTCTGTTCCTACTTCCCGACTGCAGATCGCGCAACTCGGAAATATTCCATCATTAACTGGTAGACTGGAATATTTATTCGGCTGTTTTCCCACCTCCTCTTCCTCAATTCCTTCTTCAATTACCCCAAGCGCGGATCTCTTCTTTCCCGTCAGTACATCTGATTTATTGGAATCGTCATCAGATTCTTCTTCATCAGCTACTTCTAGCGGCGATGCGGCAATTGCGATATCCTCGAGGTGATCCGCATAATGCCTGCAAATCTGAACCCTTCCACTTCCCGTGTAATTTTGACAGAGTAAGCAAAGTCTTGGAGGTGACTGTGCGTTCACCCCATGCTCTCGTTCTAGGTGCCTGATCCACAGTTTTCGCGTAGCGAACACCTCGTTAATTTTTGTGCAACCTGGCTCAAGACAGGAATATGGTAGTAGATCCTGCAGTAGATGTTGCCTAACTCCTGTATTAGGACTGAAATATAGTATTCATAGGCGATCTACTTACTGCCAAGCACGTTCATTTGTGAAAGATACTTTCTTGGCACAAAAGTTGCATGAAAAAAGCATTGTTGCTGCATCCTTGGGCAGTCGGGGCAGTCTGTATCTAGTCTTTCCTGCGACGGTGAACGCCAACGAAGACGCCGTGATTGACGACGGGGCAATTGATCGAGGCGCAACTGGCCGAGCGGCGACTGATGGAGCAGCAGGAGATGGTGCGTTATTTGTGCGAGCGGCGCTGGACGGGAGTGAGCTTCCTAACCCCGAATCGTGGAATATTGTCGATTTTTCTTCCAATTCTTCTTGTGTTGCAGGCTGCTCATCCACATCAGCTAAATTCTTTTCGCGCGCCTCGGCCATCCGATTGTATCGCTCAAAATTGAGTTGTCCGAGGCTGCTGATCAACGCCATGGGGGCTTGGTCATATTTTGATCGGATAAGGTTGGAGAACATCATGGGGGCCGTAAGTTCTGACTCATGTTCTTCAGGAATAACCGCGTGCTCTTCAGCCAGTGGTAGGAATGCCTCGATCGATGGGTGAAGCTCATTAAGCAGCTGAACGTATTCGTAAAGATCATTGGCACATTGCTGCAACGTATCATTTGTCGAGTTGTTGCTAGTTACGCTACTTTCACTCATTTCACTCTCGTCGTCGGTTTTTTTGATCTCCTGGACGAGACTCATTAGGGATTCGGCCTGCTCTTCCACGCTTGTTGTTGCTTCATCCTGGGCTGATTTCCATTTGCCAATTAAAGGGTAGATCCCTACGGACTGATATCAGAATTTTCTGCAAAGACAACATCGACAGACTTACTTTGTGTGAGGATTGAGCAAATTTCTACCAAAAATGACAATATCGTATCCACCATTTCTTTAGCATCGTCACCCAATTGGTCTAGGCGACTCTTATTGACTGAGTACGATGCACCCCATTCTCGAAGTAATTGGTGACTGCGACTAAGAGACATCTTTTCTTCGTTCTTGTCAGTCTTGGAAACTGCTGACATGATTGCAGAGTAGAACTCTATTGCAGCCTGGAAGATATCGCGGATGCGTGCGCGTTCTGGCTTCGGTGAAATATGTCCGGCGAGTCCCTGCCATTGTCTAACATAGTCTGTTTTCTCAAAGTAGGACGATTCCACATCTCCAAGACTAGCGGCCATGTCAGAAGTTATATCTTCTAGACTACCATGACTACCATGAGAAAAATGGCTTCCCGCTGAGCCATGTATGGAAATGTCCTCGGGTTGAGCCATGGGCTTCTCATTCACAACTCTGTGTGTACTTGCTTTCTTGCGGCGCGGTTTGAGGTCATATAGTGCACTCGCAGCATCATCGAACCCTTTTTCTCTTAAGAAGGACTGTACGACGCTGATGGGTATCTTAAAGTCAGTCTCGGACATCTGAGGTTCAGGAGCATGCGAAGTTGGACTCGTCATGGGTTGAAATGTTTCTTCTGAAATGTATCGTTGGGGTACTATACGAGCTGGAGGTGAAGCAGAGGCTGGACGTGATGGCCCACCGGGATATTGTGACGGTAGCATGGAAGAAATCTGAGACGACTCCGTTGATGTAGTGTTTCTTCTCCTTGCGGTTTTCCTATGTAAAGTTGGATCTGCTGAAGCGCCGCTTATGGAAGAAGCTGACGAAACAGGAGGGCTCTTGGAGGATTGCTGGAGTGGGTTAGGTTGAGCAATGAGGTTACTAGTATCTTCCGGGAGGTCTGAATTTGAAGGCTGGGAGTGCTGAGTTCTGCTACGGATCCGAGGGGGATTCGCAACTGTTTCCTCCTGCTGAAACTGCAGCCGCCACCGTCGTCTTCGTTCTCGATGCTTCTCCATGATGCTCTCGGGTGAACTAGATGCTCCCTTCGAATTTTGTTGGCGGTCTCATCGCATTCTCGAAGTGGAATCATCTTCAGTCTCAGTCTCGATGTTCCTCCATGATATCCTGCCACATACGCTTAGATGCGCGGAAGGCAAACGAAATCATGCCAGGTGAGGGGCTGCAATAGATGAGTAGAAGCGCTAAACCCGAAAGGGTGGACTTCCCTAGAACCCCTCAGTTCAACCTTGTCCCATTCTCACGCCTACCACAATCTCTACAGTCGCAAGATACGCCGGAATAGGTCACATCATTTGAGGTGACAGAAAAGAAAAGGCTGTGCGTTGTCTCTGGTGTGGTCATGTCTGGATTTGAGGTCGGAGGAGTCGCCTTGGGGGCAATTCCAATCCTTCTGGAAGCCATCAAAGGGTACCGTGAGGCCTACAACCATTTACAATCATTGAAGCATGCCAAAAAGCAACTCAACCTCCTGGGAGCACAGTTTCAGGTTTGCCGGTTAAACTTTCTCAATGAGTGTCAACTTTTACTCAACCTCATTTTATTCGACTCGCAGCTCTCCAAGGAGATGACCGCTGATCCACAACACCACCAGTGGCAAAAAAGCTCCTTTCAGCGCCAGCTAAATGCATTTTTGAAAGAAAACGCCGATGCTTGCACTACGATAGTGAACGATACGTCTCACATAATCCAAAACTTCATAGGCAGACTTGGCAAGTTGCAGAGTTCTGGCAGCTCTGGGCAAAGCAGTCTGCGGCGCGCACGCGCATCAGCTGCGTTCATGGTAGAGAAGAGTCGCTTTGAGCGTGATATCGACTTGCTCCGCCGAAGAAATGCAGACTTGAGTCTTCTGAGAGATCAGATCACGTCTTTGGGGCACAGAACGCGCACTACACCTGTTGGTGCGACGTCCAGGACGACCTCTACATTGGTCAAGCGTTATGCACAGGTACAAGCGGTTTCTAGACATCTCCACGATGTGCTCAAAAGCTCCTGGTCATGTTTTGATCAGACTCACTCTCGTCATTCGGTCAAACTTAGCGTCGATCCTGGCTTCCAGCCTGGTGACTCGCCAGAATCAGTGAGCCTGGATATCGCCATTTCGTCTGAGACTCTTCCACAACCAGCAAAAGAGACCTCTCCCGTCTGGCTTCTTGTACGAGCCGAAAACAAAAAGCTCAGTAACACAACCATTGACCCTCTTGAGAACCTTGTTCAATCTCTTCAGCTCTCCGCGAGCTCTCTCTCCTCCTCGACGACCACTGCGGCGCAAGTTACAAAACCGAGCAATCCAATCTCGTCTATGGCTACCACCTCTACGCATGCATCTCAAGTAGTTGATATCTGTACTGTGGCTTGTGTCTGTTCACATTTTGAGAAGAATGTCCAAGCTTTGCAAGGACGGAAGCAGCTTCAATGTTTGGGATATTTGAAATCAGTAAACGACGCCCGATATCTCTTCTATTCTCTCCCAGACCCCAAGACCAAAGTGGACCCGGCGAATACGGTTGGCGACATTACGACTCTCATCACTCTCATCGAAAAGTCGCAACGGGCATCCCTGGAGCTTCTACACCAGTACCAGCTAGCGTTGAAAATCGCCACGAGCGTGCTACAATTCCATGATACGGCGTGGTTATCACCTGTTTGGGGACTGGATAAGATTTCGATTTTTGGCTCCAAGTTATCTGATGATACATTGAAATCGCTTCATCTGAGTACTCCATTTGAACGTCCTCCTGCAACCGGATCTTCACCAGGAATTCAAAGCAGTGTCGTGTCAAATGTTCTCAATGTAACGACGCCCACAGTGTCACTTGCCTCAAGCAATAATTCTCGCTGCCCCACTATCTACAACGAAACCCTTTTCAGTCTAGGTATTGCTTTGCTGGAAATCGCGCATTGGCAGTCTTTCCAAAGACTAACAAATAACGACCCGGATGAAGTCCGTGCTGCCCACCGGCTTGTCCGCGGACCTGCACCTCTAGGTCCAAAGTTCCGAAAGATCGTTGAGAGATGCATTAGATGTGATTTTGATGCTGGCACGGAAGATTTGGAGGATGCGAGCTTGCAGTATGCTGTCTGGTCAAAAGCGGTTTATCCACTTGAATCACTGATCAACAATACAAGTCAGGTAGTATGAAAACTTTGTAGAATGTTGTTTACATGGGCTGGATTCTATTAAAAAAACTATGGGCGCAGCCCGAAAAGCCAAGTAGGGAAGAAAACAGAGTATTCAGTATATACAGTGTAAGAAGTAAAGTTAAGTTGTAAGAGAGAGAGCTAGTGTACAGAGGAAGAAGTAGTAGCCCTGTGTCAAAAGTCATGTGACTATGACGTTACGAGCCACAACATATTGCAGTGCTCATGCGATGACTCAAGAGCATGCACGAAAGTATCCCTATACGTATGTCTCATGTATACTTCGCCAATCTCTGCTTGTGTATTCTCAAATGCTCGTCAACACTGAAACAGCAGTAACAGCAGCAACATTGCCCCAACAATCTATGCTATGTCTGAAATAAGCAAAACATAGAAGAAGACAAAAGATCGGCGCGTGCGAAAGTCCAGTACGACCAAAACATGGCTTTTGACGGGAACAGTGGCTTCATCGAATTAATCCATTTTGTGGTATGTTATTTCCGTACCTGTGTGGTGAGAAAAGGGGATAATGATTGGCCGAGTCATTCCCTGCCAAACTACTGAGCTTGGCCCCCGGAACATGTCAGCGGGGATAGGTTGAACTGTATTACGCCAAACGTGCTCAACCGCGCTGGGCAGATCCAAACCCCACCTTAATCCTCGGCGAATGTACCATGTTTGAGTTGCCGAAAGATATGAACACCGAACTCAGTTTGGGGGTTTGTGCCGTGACGATCGCGTATATGCCGCAGCCCAAAAAATACTGATGATTGTTTAGCAGTACGGCGAAGGCGCCTGCAGTGTCTGGATCTACCGACGGCGGCGTGTTGGGGCCGTATTTAGATGATGATCATGGGAAGATTACTGTAGTTTCAAAATGCTTCCTTTGGGTCGGCGCGTATAGCCTGCCACGTGCCTTTGTACAATCACTTTATTGCTGAGATGCATCTGGTCTGTAAGTTGTCGCGTCGGTGACCGAGAAAAATCTTATTGTGCATCAGAAGAAGGTGAGATGGATAAATTGGGCTGCAATCTATATTCCCGCATGTTTGCCTTGTTACTTGGCATTGCGACCGGTAAGACGCACGAAGTTGCAATGCATGCACTCAGTTGACGCTCCACGGTAACTACTCCCAGTTGACACGGGCTCATGCTGATACTTTGGGCCGCACCTCTGATATATTCCATTAGCATGGCGAATTTCTTTTAGATTCGGGCGACGAACATTCTTGGAGACTTGGCCGGCAACTCATCAGCCCAGGGTATCTCGTGTTTCTCGTGCTCGAGGTGTGTATGGGGACTGGCCTTGATTGGCCAAGCCACGTTGAGCCATGTCGCATCCACGCAGTTGCATGTACTACATGCATTTGATGATGGTGAGACCAACTGAGCGTGTTTGGTGATAACATATTCCCTGCAAACCCGGATGAGTCGACTCCGAGACATTTTTCGCTCTTTATCTCGACAATCACTGCAAGACAAACGGGCCACGATGGGACTCTCAACTTTCTAGTTCCTGTATTCGCACGTTTTTTTCCCAACTTCCTATTCAGTCACTATGACGCCCGAAGAACGAAATAGGATGCTGGATCGTCCAGCAGTGACTCCTCCACACAATCTGACATCGAATTTTGACAACCCCACGGAATACCGACCATGGTGGTTGCCCGTACAGATCACTCTGTTTACGCTTTTGACCTTGATCGTCGGTGCCTGGATGATCGTCAAGCTCCGGGTTACAAAGAAAGTCTTGATAGAGGACTATGTCATTTTTCTTGCATACGTCAGTCCACTCGAGTTCCCGAATATGTCTCATGTTAGACACCTGACCTTTTTTTTTGCTGTAGTTGGAGTTTCTTGTTTTTATGACTTTTGTGTTCATGATGAGCGACCACAGATTGGGGGCGCACATGTGGGACATCACGATACGCACGAGAATCAAGCTTTTCAAGGTATGCAGCAACTCTACAGGCGCATGAAATTGGAATGGAATTCTCAATACTGATTCTTCATGATAGCTGTACTATGACAGCGTCTTGTTGTACTTCGTCATCATGGTGACGATACGGGTGGGAGTGATCCTCCAACTTGTACGCACATTTGTGCCCGGCGGAGTCCGCGATACCGTCTGGTGGACTGCCCACGTCATGCTTTGGGTCAACATAGTTTTCTACTTCGTCAACTTCGTCGTCGAACTAAAGTACTGCACTCCCCGAGCGAAAGAATGGGATCCGACCATCGAGGGAGGTTCTTGCCTCAATGCGTCAGAAGTCCGTTTCGTCATCGCAATACTGAATGTGCTTTCGGACTTAATTATCATATTCCTTCCGCAGCGGATTATCTGGAAGTTGAACCAGCCCCTAAAAGCTAGATTGAAGTTGTCGGTCCTCTTTCTGTTTGGTATTTTGTAAGTCTACAACTCGTCAACGGTCTTTGCAATCATTAACAATCCTACAGCTCTATGGCATGCGGATGCGTGCAGATCTATCTGGGAATCGACATGTCGATTGACAAAATGGACAAATCGTACAAGATCTCGAACAGCGCGATCTGGGCCGTGCTCGAGGTGATGAGTGGCTTCCTGGTGGCATGCTCTCCCGTCATACCCAAATTCCTCACCCTGGTCTGGAGAACTACGTCTTCTTCGAGAATTGGAACTACCTTCCGAACCCTGCTCCGAATATCCTCCAACGGCAGTCGCGGTCGATCCAACGGTCCCGCCGAAGACGAGATTCTTACGATTGGGCGCTTACCAGAGCGGAACAGACGGCCAGGTGTTAGCGACATCGATTATGACAACCTTATGGAGGATACAATTGATGGTACGAAGTCTGGTCCAGATAATATATCTTTGAGGGAATTATCTACACATTCAGATGGTTCTCTGAGAAGGGAAAGACAGGTTACCTGATATGCTTGGGTTACATCCTGCCATCACTTTTCGCAAATAGTCAATCCGTCAAGTGAGGTATGGTTTCATAGCGATAGTCTGCGTTAGCTAGCGAATCAAAAAGACATGACTGAGATATTGGATCTTGATTATTTGTGAGTTGCGTGATTGGTAGTCTTGTGATAGTTTCTCAAGAATCCGGGTTTGTTGATATGTTCATCATTTGTACATCGCAATATTTACTCAAAAGCAGACGGTTTCCAGCGAAGATGATGCTTCTAAAGTTCCATGGATATGACAACGTTCAAAGTTCAAGGACACTGGAAGTAGAACATCATTCAGTATCCATTAAAACTACCGTGCTAGATAAATAAGCTACAGTTGTGCTACGTCCTACCCTTCCATCACCCCCATTGCATTCATGTCTGCTCCACAATATCGAAACACCCTCTCTACTTGATTGTAGGACGGAACGGTGAGTCTGACAGTGATGAAACCACTCTCAAGGATTTCCCGTAGCCTTGAAACGCAGATTTGGCCCATGATGCGTAGCTATAAGCTGATCGTAGATCTCGTATTCGTTTTTTCCTACACATCCACGGCTTCTTCCCACAATAGTCTCTTCGCTTTGCACTGCATCTTGAGCAGGTCGCTCGAAATCGAGATACCACAGTGTCTTGGCAATAACAAGAGGAATTTGCATGTTAGCCAGTCCTTTCCCGGCACATGAACGAGTTCCAATTGAGAAGGGCACAAAAGCATCATGTGAATGCTTTCTCTCTGCTTCGGCTTGGTTTGTCTCCTTCTCATCATTTGCGAGCCAGCGCTCCGGTATGAATTCGAACGGCTTAGAGAAGTAAGATTCGTTGTGGTGGAGCGCGTAAGTATTGACGCCAACAAGAGTGCCCCGGGGAATTACGTGGCCGTCAATCACGACTTCTCCTTCGGTAAGAACTTCTGGATACTCTCTCCACATGGTTCCTGGGACCGGTGGTGACATCCGAAGTGTCTCATCAATGCAAGCTCGCAGATATTTGCATCCAGACAAGGTCGTCCCACTGACGATTTCCGATCCATTCGAGAACGTGGAGCGAATCTCGTTCACGAGCCGCTTGTAGCATTCCGGGTATCTGGAAAGATAGAAAAGCAGGGCAGCGATGGCCGATGATGTTGTTTGCCCCCCTGATATTCCACAATCAGCCATAGCCCGAGGTCTTCGGAAAGAGCTTATACTTACCTGCAATCAGATAAATCTCTGATTCTACGAACAATTCCATCTCGGTCATTCCCGCACCGGTTTCAGGATCTTTTTCGTCGATGACAAACGAGAAAAGATCATCCTTAGCATGCTTCCCCATTTCTAGGCGCCGCGATACCAAGCTGTGCAATGCTTCCCTGTATTGTTTCCGGATCGCATATAGAGGTCGAATGAGTAACAGGTCCACCCCTAAATACTTGGCCGAAAGGTATTGCATGTATACATAGGTTCGATAGACTGCTGCTCGCATGCCTGCATCTAGGAATCGGTTCTTCGAATTGGTCTGCATATCGAGGGAAATCCCGAAGCCAAATTGGGAGGAAATGTCCAAACCCAAATACTTGCTTTTGATAGTCATGTCGACGACTTCACCAGATTTGCTGGCTTCCAAGAGCTGATTGATGAAGATGTCAATGTGTGACATCATCGTAGGTTCAAATTGTCTTAGGTGTTTTTCTGATAACCCATTCCCGACAATCTTCTTCTTCCTTCGATGCAGTTGCTTGTCGATGGCGCTAAGAATGCTGGGAATCTTCGGGTCATCCTGCGTAGCTACGTACGAACGAGCTTTGAAGAGTTTGTCATCCCGGTAGATATCTATTCAGTTAGTCATTGCTAACATCTACAATGATTTAATCCGTACCACGCATAGCAGATACCGTGTTGAACACGAGTTTGTTAGGACCCTGTCGGATAACGTTGCCTGGTGAATGAGGTGTTAGTCGCAATCAGGAATGGGTCACAAACTCCACGTACCATATTTTTGGTGGTCTTCGTATGTAACAATGTGGAGGCTCTTTCGCAAAGCATAGTATGCGCCGTACCAATCCGTTATGCTTGCAATGAAAGGACCTGGATATTTTCTGAGAGGATGGAGTAGAACGCGGTAGCCATAGAGCACAAGGAACTTGGGAACCGGTATCGTCAGAATAGTGGCTTGAATTAGAAGATGAGCAATGGGTACATACCCGCAGTATAAACGCAAGAAAGACGTAATACGCGGCCAGCCGCAGGAGCTCCCCTGAAATCATCGTGTACCTTCGCTTTCTTCGATGTTCTGGCGTGTATATTCACTCTCGAGGTGAGTTGTGACGGTGTGTATGGGTGTGTTTGTGCCGTGGTGTCCATACATGAGAGCTAAATTAGAGCTAGGTACGGCACAGCCATCCTTGGTCCGTGCGCCCATGGTGCCTGCCAAATCTTGTAACACAAATTTCTACTAACAACTGAAAAGAAAGGAAAAAAGATCTAAGAATGGGTCGAATATTTCGTTCATTCACTTGGCCATCGCAGGAGAAACACAATCAGCTCTGTCTACCTTGGCCTCTGAATTGGCCCCACTGCATCACGGCTATGTAACCCAGTTGCTGACACAGGGCCCGTATGCTTCATTGGTTCGCTTGATTTTATCATGGACACAATTTCGGAGACCGAAGAAAATATTCCGCTGCAGTCTTGGCTGCAGGGCATTAACGCGGGCCGTGACGTTTCGGGAGGATGTAGCGAACCGGGCTGTTGTCTCGTTGGTGCAAATGGATAAGAAGGCAAAGAAGGCGGTACGAGAGTGCAAAATGAGACATACGGTGATACGGTCGTGAGCTCCTGCACAGCGAGAGCTTGGCAGGTAATTATCACATCATGCTGCAAGTGAGCGTTATATGTAGATTCGGTTTCGGGCTACACCATCAGAGTTCAATAAATGATGACACCCACCCCTAACTACGGATAAAATGGTGATGAAAGCTACTCGTTGCAGGACCCGGATGAAAACGGGCGATGGACTGGGGTATATTGCAGATCGGACGCAGGTAATTTCTATCTGTTGTCATGTAAATTGTTGTCTTACGCTGCCCACGGGTTCGGGCTGTGTTCCAAACTGACTTATCCCTTCCAGTTCCCGGTGCTCCTGTACCAGTTGACCCACTTATATCTAGAGCACAAAGAATCTCGATACTTCTATCAAATTTGCTACCTTGATTTGAAATCTATATTTAAATCGTTTAAGTCATTTGAATACATGGTGGGTTTAGTTGTATGCCTTTACTATATCCAAAGGGAACGAGTTCTTTTGGGGGACTGCGTCCTTTTGGGATTTCGGAGTACTGATAACATCTTATTCCATTGACACTGTATTGAGATACCATTTAGGCTATATTTAAAAACATGGTTTCCTTACTATGCACTGCTTCATGCTTATCCAATGTCTGGGTCATCTCCTAGCCGAGCATACCAGAGTAAGTTTTGCATGGAGCAGGGGGTGGGATCGGCAGCTGGCGGCGCACGCGCCAACCAACCACAAAAAAACAAAATGCAGGGCCCCTGATCCACTTTAACAGGCAGTAGATTTGCTAGGGGAGTGGAAGGCTAGTGTAGTGGTGGTGTGCGTGGGCGTGCGCCACAACTATGCAGAGTACATAATTAGTAAAGCGCACCAGGACCCCATAGGGCAGGGAAGAGGAATGGGACTCCAGATTCTATGAGTACACGGGAGGCTTTGAGATTCTTGGTTTTCTTCTAGGCAACGTCAGCTTGCTTGGGCGGTCGTTTACCCCAATCAAGCATTCGCAGCAAAGCTGCAGTTTTTCAAGAAGAGTAGTATTTCATGAACTCTGCTTCCTAGCTTGTACTGTACACTCGCAAGCAGAAATGGAGCATCATCGTGAGCCCGAAAGTGACGAAAAACTACCTGGCAGTCAGCCTTATGCATCAAGCTTGCTTCATGAGACTGAACATGATACGATCGAAGAGAGAAAAACACCTCCCAAGACATTATCCTTCTACCTTGCATTTCTGGCTTTATGCATTATTGTGTTCATTGTCTCGATCGATGCCACAGCCCTCAGTGTCGCTCTGCCGGTGAGTATCTCTTTTTACACAAGATTTGAAGGTTCTAACCACGATAAAACAGCGAATAGCTCTCGACTTACATGGAACAACACTGGAATCTTTTTGGGCCAGTTTGTCCTTCCTCCTCGCCGTTGCTATCACGCAGCCACTTTACAACAGCATATCTGATGTTGTCGGTCGTCTCATACCGCTGTATGCATCTTTCGTGTTCTTCTTCATTGGCTGCGTGGTATTCGCCGTGGGCCAAAGTATGAGTGTGGTTATCACAGGCAGAGTTCTTCAAGGGCTGGGAGCCGGAGGCTTGGACGTTCTGAGCGACGTCATCCTCGCTGATATCACAACCTTGAAAGAACGCCCGCTATACATCGGCTTGTTCGCGATACCTATGGCTCTTGGAAGCATCCTTGGACCGCTTCTGGGTGCGTTACTGAGTCAAGGGCCCGGTTGGCGTTGGATTGGCTGGATCAACCTGCCCATCGCCGGCGCTGGATTCATATTAGCTGTGTTCTTCCTTCGACTGAAACCCATCGAAAAGACTCTGGACCAGAAGCTGAAATCTCTCGACTGGATTGGCCTCGGGCTTTTTGCACTAGGAAGTACCATATTCACATTGCCGTTGAGCTGGGCTGGGTCAATCTATTCCTGGTCATCGTGGAGAACTCTTCTCCCACTCCTTCTCGGTCTCCTCATCCTCATAGTGCTGGGATTTTACGAACGTAAACCCAAGGAGGCGGTATTCCCCTATCGAATCTTTCGCAATGCCACGGCTTTCGTCACACTTATTGGATCCTTCATCCACGGTGCTGTGTTGTACAGTGCAATACTGTATCTGCCACTATTTTTCCAGGCTGTGAACCTGGAAACAACGCTCCAAAGTGCGATATCATTCCTGCCATTAGCCGCATCAGTGGTGTTTTTCAGTGTCATGGGTGCTGGCGCTGTCGAGACTCTACGCAAATATCGATGGAGCATCGTTGGCAGCTGGGTTCTGTCGGCACTCGGCACCGGGCTATGGGCTTTGTTTGACAATAACTCAGGGAAAGGTTTAAGAGCTGGCCTCCAGATGATTGCAGGTGCAGGCCTTGGTGTTTTGTTCACAGTGCAGTTTGTGCCTATGCAAGCTAGCTGTGAGAGGACTGATGATCATGGTCTCGCTGTCGGTATCTTGACATCTTTCCGTCTGCTTGGGGCACTGATCGGGATTTCGCTCTGCTCGACTGTTTTCAACTCGGTATTTTCAAGCAGCATCCGTGAGTTGGGTGACCTGCCCACGGGACTGGAACCATTGAAGGATGTTAAGGAGGCGATCGGAATGATTCCTCTGCTGAGGACTATTGAAATGGACCCGGGTACAAAACTCTCCTTAATTGACTCGTACAGAACAGCGCTGATGGCGATTTTCTTAATGCTCACCGGATTTTCCGTTCTTGGACTTGCTACGTCCGTCTTCACGCAGGACCTTTCCTTGGAGACAGAAGAGCTTGGTAGACAGAGCATGAGAGCGTCCGAGAAAAGTGGAGGAGATGTTGCTTAATTTTTTTCCCCGCTACTAGAGCACGGTGCCAGATACTAAGGAAGCATATGGTGATAGCTAGGAGCCGATTGAATATCAGAAGACACAGAAGCGATCATTAAGCATTTTGGTTATATCATAGCAATTAGATGATTACCGCGCTCAATAAGTATGATCGAAGGGCAAAACTGGATCTTATTCGAACACTCTATATACCAAGTAACATGATAGAAAGGAAAATCAATGAGTGACCTCGATTGCCTCATCAGCCATCCACGAATACACTTGACGCGCAGCCTTTGGAATACGATCCTCCCCTGCCTCGGCTTCTTCCAGATCCAACATCTCGCGTGCCCACGAACAGATTGATTGCGCCAGCCCATCAGTCTCAGCTTCCGTGTTGTTGGCGTGAAACGTCACACGCACACGGCTTTGTCCTTTTGGAACAGTTGGATACTCCACTCCATAGGCGCAGAATTTGGATAAAAGTAAATGAAACATAAGCCAGTACGTGTAACGTGGACGAGTCCAGATTGGGACTATGTGTGTCACAAAAGCCCTCTCCTCCCAGTCCTCAGCCAAAGGGCAGGACAGAGCGCCAGCTTTGCTGGCTTTGGCCCATATTGGGTCGGCGGTAATTGTCTTGAAGAAATGTTTAACAAGGTGCTGAATGTGCTTTTGACCAGCCTCTGTCTGGCCGTCTTTCAGTAACTTGTAACCTGCTCGAACGGAAGCTGCGACGATGAAGGATGGCGCTGTTGTATATATGACGGACCGCGCAAAGTTGGTCAAAGCTGCCTTAACAGTGTGATTGCAGAGGATGATGGCTAAGCGAACGAGTTAGTTAACGAAATGGATTCCAAAAGTTAATAGAAGCAGAAATTACCTCCAGCTGATGCTATCGCTTTACCAAACGTATGCAGGCGGATGGGAATGCTTTTTTCCAGCCCAAGCTCGCAGACGAAGCCGGAACCGCGTGGCCCAATTACTCCCGTACTATGAGCCTCATCCACATAGAACTGCACTTGGCCTCCGGGGAAAATCTCTGCTGCAGCTTCCATGAGCTCTTCGAGCGGACAAACATCTCCATCCATACTGTAGATCGACTCTACTGCGACAATGACTGATCGCACTCCTTGTTTAACAAGAGTTTGAGTCTCCCATATATTCAGAAGCACATCGCGGAAGGACTCGACGTCGTTGTGGCTGAACGGGAATCGACAATTCGCAAGCGAATGCTTCTCCATTCCTTCAATCGAACTGGCATGGACTAGTTCATCATACACAATAACATCGCCAGGTCGCGGAATAGCTGCAAAGATGGCCAAGTTTGCCTCGAACCCTGATCCCACGAAAAGCCCTGTTTCTGCGCCATGGAATTCTGCTATCTCTCGCTCGAGATTCTCCAGGTACTCGTAATTCCCGTCCATCATCCGCGAGCCTCCAGCACCAGGAGTAAAGTTGGGATAGAGTGCAAGTTCCGCCATGAACTTTTCGCGTAACAAGCCACTTGCACCAAGAGAGAGTAGATCATTGGAACAGAAGTCAACGGCATCGCTGCTTTTCCAGATATTCTCCTTGATATTGTACAATGCATGGTCAGCCCGACGGACGTCGAGCGCTTCTTCAATGTTACGATAGAAGACCGACTCGTTCTTCATCGCCGGAGCGCGTAATTTCTGACTTTTCATCCATGTTGAGAGCATAGAAACCGCCATGATGTTGTATATTGATTCTGGAATCCTACACCCCCAACGTTTGGAACTTGCGAGATCAAAATGTCCTTGAAAGAGAAAGAAAGACTTTCAGGGTTGTAATTGGACGATAGCTGTATCACGCACCACTATATGGAGGCCACAGCTAGTCTCAGGTGCCTAGAAGCAGATCGGTCTTGGCCTGAACGAAGCGCGTCCCACAAAACTTTTGTACAATAGGGCTGTATTGATGGCGTCCAGGACGGCGTTTCCGGAGCTGGATTCCTCAGCTGCACAAGGCAATGAACTAGGGTAAGTCGTGTTACACTACAGCAGGCACATAAGCAACAAGATTGGAAGATCGGTCGCCAGAGACCACGTAAATGGAAACTTAGAAAGGCATGTGACAGAGCACGAGGGCATGTCTTGCTTCATGATTGGCCACACATTTTTGTCATGATGGCGGCTATCGCCACAGGTTTGCCTAACATGGTTTTGCACACTCTCAATCTCGTAAAGCCGTATCCCCTGTGGATCTAAGATCATATGGGGCAATGAAAATGTAAAATCCCAATCTTAATCTATGTTTGTAAACGTCAGTACAAAGTTCATACAAGTGTCTTTTCTTTTAAGATCAATGACACATTGACAGCGATGACTATTCATACAGACTACCAGCAGCAAGAATATGAGTTAAACGTTGTCACAAGCGCCGCACCCATCGCGCGATCTCTGTGTGGCCCGTGCCCGTAACCGAGCCCAAACGGGGGTCTGTGAACAGGATGCCCGGCTAAATCACAGCAGCGTGTACTTTCGCTATATTCAGGTCAATCTCCAGACTAGCTGCAGTTACGTGAGATCTGGAAACAGGGGGAACGGGCATTGAAGGAACGAGGGCAGGGGGTACGGGCATTAAAGGGAGCAGGGAGCGGGGGGCGGGTGGAGGTGGAGGGGAGAAAAGTTTCCCAGTGTTAGCATCCTGGCATGGTAGTTCCAAAAGTAGGGGCATAGTAGCAGGAAATCACCTCAGTGAGTTCACAACCCGATTGCGCCTCGAACTGGGTAATCTCGCTGAAACACTCTCGAATACGGCAAGCTCCAGGGCTTGCACTGCGTATGTGGCGGTCCAGCATCGGTGACAGACTTTTCAGATACCTGGTAATATTTGGGGCCAAAGTAACAATGCTGAGTATATGTGTAATCTGATGCCAGCAGTCTTGTAGAGAAAGCTGTTGATATGAGTCACATCTAAGTCAGATTAACAGTTATTGTACACCCAATATTCTGTGTTCTCTGGTGTTAGCCTCGCGTCAGCCTCGGATTCCATCCGGCAATGTCGACACCACCGATCAACACGCTCGAAGCTTCATGTGAAGACAAAACAATCACCGTGAACGGCTTTGGTAATTCTGAATTCATCACCGAGGGGTATTTGAAGTGCTACTAACTAAAGCACGGCAGATGATCGGCAAGACCATGGCCATTCCTCTGTCAATTCGATAAAGGTGAATGGGATTCATCGTAGTCATGGGTTGACAAACGGAGCTGTTCTCGATCCCCAAGAGCCTATTGCAATATGTGGAATTGCACTCCGTCTACCCCGTGGAATCAAGACATCTCAGCAGCTTTGGGAGTTTTTAGTCGGTAAAGGTGATGCGAGGACTCGAATTCCAGAATCACGGTACAATGCTACAGCGTTCCATGATCCCGATGGTGGGCCTGCATCAGTGAAAACGGAATATGGTTACTTTATAGACGAAGAACTCGGTTATTTAGACACTTCGTGTTTTCCGATCTCCGGCAAAGAATTAGAACGTATTGCTCCCGACCAACGACTCATGCTTGAAGTTGCACGGGAATGCTTCGACGATGCTGGGGAAATTGACTGGAGAGGGAAGTCTGTTGGTTGCTATATGGGAAGTTTTGGTGAGGACTGGTTGGAGATGTTTGCGAGAGAGACTCAGCATAATGCTCCTTATCGTGTATCCGGATACGGGGATTGGGCTTTGTCTAACCGGGTATCATACGAGATGGATCTTAAAGGCCCAAGGTTTGGAACACCCGAGGTGATAGAGAGCTACACTGACATTAATAGTTTGACAATTCGTACGGCATGCTCTGCCTCCACTGTGGCTCTACATGAAGCATGCTCAGCGATCCTAAGAGGGGATTGCGAATCAGCTCTTGTCGGTGGAGCTAACATTATTATGACGCCAGGTCTGACTATGAGCATGACAGACCAAGGGGTTCTCTCCCCAGATGGCTCGTGCAAGTCCTTTTCTGCCGATGCTGACGGATATGGCCGTGGTGAGGCCATTACCTGCATTTTTGTTAAGAAGCTTTCAGACGCTGTTCGAGATAAGAACCCTATTCGAGGCGTCATCAGAGCGACAGGGAACAACAGTGATGGAAGATCAGCGGGTCTCACATCACCTAGCACAGACTCACAAGAGGCATTGATAAGGAAAGTTTATGCTAGAGCCGGGATAACTGATTTCTCGCAGACAGGATTCGTGGAATGCCACGCAACTGGCACTAAGGTTGGTGATCCCATCGAGACTAAAGCAATCGCCCGTGTATTCGGAGACTCAGGTGTGTATATTGGGTCGGTAAAACCAAACCTCGGTCACACTGAGGGTTCATCTGGACTACTTTCGATCGTAAAGTCGGTGCTCTGCTTGGAAAACCGAGCTATAGCCCCAAACATAAAATTCTCGCATCCAAATCCTGCGATACCCTTCGATTCAGCTAAACTCAAAGTTCCGCTAGAGCTGGTTCCATGGCCAAAAGACAGAATGGAACGTATCAGCGTGAACTCGTTCGGCATTGGCGGATCCAATGCGCACGTTATAATTGACTCTGCCGCCAGCTTCCAAAAAGCCTTGATCCCGAGTGTACCTGACAACCACCCGCATTTAATTCTTTACTCTGCTTCCTCACCCCAGGCTTTGGATCCTATGACTGAAAATTTTCGACATTACATCAAAAAACATCCACAGTCCGTTGGAGATCTATCGTACACTCTGGCATTGCGAAGAGAGCATTTGCCCCACAGAGCATTTTCCATCGCACGCCACGGTGATTTGGGTACCATGTCTTCAGCCTCATCAAACACAAAGACGCAAAATCTTATCATGGTCTTCACCGGACAAGGCGCGCAGTGGCCTTCAATGGGTCGTGAGCTATTGCAAGAAAATGCAACGTTTCTTGGAAGCATTCGATCTCTTGATAAATGCTTGCAGGAACTGAAGCATTCGCCATCATGGAGTATCGAAGATGAGATAGTGAAAAGGGGAAAAAAATCTCGGATCAACGATGCGGAGATATCTCAGCCAATTTGTACTGCAATTCAGATTGCACTGGTGGACACGCTTGCAACACTCGATGTGCATCCGCTCGCAGTCGTAGGGCACTCTAGCGGCGAGATCGCTGCAGCATATGCAGCCGGTGGTCTCACCGCATCTGAAGCCATCACATCAGCGTATTACCGGGGCCTTGCTATGCCTTGTGTAAAGCGCAGTGGTGCCATGGCAGCACTTGGACTGGGCTGGGACCAAGCCAAAGAACTTCTCCTGCCTAATACGACTATTTCCTGCGATAATTCGCCACAAAGTGTGACTATTTCCGGAGACGCCGATCGAGTCGCAGAAGTTCTACGAAATGTACGAAAATCTCATCCCGACGTTATGGCCCGAAAACTACAGGTCCAGAAAGCGTACCATTCATATCATATGAGTGAAATAGGCGAGATTTATCAACAGTATATGGAAGATGAGGGCGTTGTGGGCAAGGCCGCCACGAAGTTGTTCTTTTCTAGTGTTACGGGAGACCTACTCACTGGGCCCACGGATTTTGGTCCGCACTACTGGCGGAGCAATTTAGAATCTCCTGTCTTGTTCCAACCGGCAATGCTGAAGTTACTGCGACATTCAATCGGCAATGATTGTGTTCTTATGGAGATTGGCCCACACTCTACCCTAGCCGGCCCGCTGCGTCAGATCTTAAACAAAGCATCACGTACCGCGCCATACGTTTCTGCTATGGTTCGCAATCAGGATTCGAACGAGGCTCTTCTCTCAGCAATTGGAACCCTACATACGCATAACATCCCAATAAATCTCCAATCACTGATACACCCCGGCGTTTGCCTCCCAGATCTTCCCAGATATCCTTGGGTTCATATAGAGAAGTACTGGTACGAGTCTCGGCTTAGCAAAGAATATCGACACCGCCAGTATCCACATCATAGCCTTCTCGGGGCTCGAATGATAGAAAGTACGGATTTTGAGCCCGCTTGGCGAAACATCTTGCATCTGGACGCGGCTCCATGGCTCCGCGACCACAGAGTTGGAGACGATACCATCTTCCCATTCACCGGATATGTAGCTATAGCCGCTGAAGCAGCTCGTCAACTAACCAAAATCGAGAAGATGCTTCGTCTTCGTCATGTCATCGTGAGTACGGCACTACTACTGAACGAGGAGAAACCTACGGAGATTATGACTATATTACGTCAGCACCGCTTGACAGATACGTCACATGGCGCATGGTGGGATTTCACGATATCCTCACACAATGGACACAGCTGGGTGAAGCATTGCACAGGAGCAGTTATGACCGAAGATCAAACGCTGACCGAAGGCGAAACTGTGTCTTCGCTTCCTCGTCATGTCAAATCTCGAGACTGGATCAACACTCTGAGCCGGGAAGGGCTTCATCTTGGGCCGGCCTTCCAGAATTTCACCGATGTGACTTCTGGAACGCGACATCCGGAAGCGACAGCCCGGTTACTTAGCAACAGCAATTTTGAAGCAAAGAAGTACCACATCCATCCCACCACCGTAGACAGCGCCCTTCAACTCCTAGGAATTGCTCTGGTTAGCGGGCTCTCGCGAAAACACAGGAACTGGCTTCCTGTCAGCGTTGAAGAGTTCAACATGGTCCAATGCTCTTCTGATATCATAGCCCATGCGACTGCAAAGTTATCAGGTGGTTCTACAGTGGTGGGAAAGGTCAATGGGACTGTGAATGGAATGAATGTCTTGGAAATTTCCGGGATGCGAATGTCATCTGCTATCGACAACACCGAATCCATCAGTCAAAACGATCCTCATGCCGCAGCGCGTCTTGCATGGGGAGCAGATCTGGATCACATAAATGTGAAGGCTCTGGTCTCACCAACCTCGACACGTTCCGAACACCAGACTGACATAGAAGAACTTTATCAGCTGTGTTTGGTTCACTTAGGACAAGTTCAGACCCTATCAGATGTAACAAAGCCTCATCTTCAGGCATATAAGTCATGGATACTTCGTCAAGTCAGGCTATTGCGACATGATTTCATCACAATGCATGATGCGTCAAGCCCGCTTGAGAAAATTGATAGTCTGGTCGACCGTCTCGCTAGTACCGCTGTAGCTCCAATTGCTACGACCATGCGAGCAATCTGTACCAACGCGGAGGGAATTCTGGGAGGTGAATTTCCCTCACTTTCATCCTTATTGCCTGAGAAAACAGTGACGGCACTGTATAATTTTGTTAACAACGTTGATGCAACCCAATTCATCCAAGCCTTGGCTCACTGCAAGCCCAACATGAAAGTGTTGGAGATAGGATCATGGAGACGTACACCGTCCGCCAGCATCCTGAACTCACTCACACTGCCTGACAACCGCACTACATACTCCAATTACACTTTTACGTTGCCTGGATTCGTGTCCTCGCAGGTGACGACAGACCCGAGAAAGAAATTCGCATCGTTCAACATCAACCAGGACCCTGTTGATCAAGGCTTTCGAGAAGGGCAGTACGATTTCATCGTCACCAACAATGCTCTCCTTGATGCTAAGAATATCGATAACGCATTGAAGAATATCCGGACGTTACTGGCTCCAGGTGGACGTTTGCTACTGCAGGAACTGTGTGCTGGACCAAATTGGACCAATCTGGTATTCGGCATCCTTCCAGGTTGGTGGAACAATATTTTGGGCTTTGAAAACAATGAACCGCAGACGAACCTTCACAGGTGGCAACCCAAGCTAGTTTCTGCCGGGTTTGATCATCTAGAATCGATCCCATCTGGCGCGCAGGGGTCTTGGCAGCTCAATGCGGCCGTCATTGCGAGGACACCACTGAAGGAGACGGTCTCGAAGCTTGTGACAATTCTCTGTGACAATATGGAGAGTAACCTGGGACCGATTCATCAGCAGCTAGAGAGTTCCGGTTACACTGTCAGTCGATGCACTCTGGGCGATGAGCCGCCAGCCGGTCAAGACATTCTAGCCATCCTAGACTACAACAAGCCATTCTTCGACAATATATCCACTGAGGATTTCGAAAAATTCAAAAACTTTATCCTGAATCTTGACAGATGCGGCGTCTTATGGGTTACAAAGCCAACACAGCTGGACTGTACTGATCCTCGCTACGCCCTCGTGATTGGGACCGGCCGCACGATTAGATCTGAACTACTAGTTGATTTTGCGACGTGCGAAGTGGACCGCATCGACGAATCAACAGCGCAGCTCGTCGATGTGTTTGCAAAGTTCCAAATGCGAGACCAGAACGATTCGCTCAGCCCAGAATTCGAATATGCCATCCACCGCGGCATCATCAAAGTTCCGAGATTTTATCCTTTCAAGCTCTCCCGCGAATCTACCACGTGGCTTCAAAGTGATGTGGCAGAACTCGATGTTGAGCGAGCTGGGCGTCTCAATACACTGGGTTGGTGCACGGCACCGGCGATGTCGCAAACCCTGCAAGACAATGAGATCGAGCTTGAGGTTCATGCAGTTGGACTAAACTTCAGGGTAACAATGTTCATTCGATTTAAATTACGCTTAGCTAAGGTGCTAATAGGACATATTGATCGCAACCGGTGTTGTCGAGCTTCCAAAACGCACATTTGGTCTCGAAGGGGCTGGCATCGTTCGCAGAATTGGAAAGACAGTAGAGACACTGAAAGTTGGTGATCGAGTGGCCGGAGTACTGGACCAGATGTTCTCAACCCACATCATTGCGCCTGAACGCCGCTTTGTCAAGATTCCAGATACGATCAACTTCGATGAAGCCTCGACTATGTTTTCTCCCTTCGTGACTGCAATTCACTGCATCATCGATGTGGGAAATCTAAAAGAAGGACAGGTAAGCCGTCGCCATCCCTCGTTATATGACATATACTGATTTGAGCCAGTCGGTCTTGATACACAGTGCCTGTGGAGGGGTTGGGTTGGCGGCTGTCCAATTGGCGACGATGCTCAAGGCTGACATTTTTGTCACTGTGAGCTCCGAAGAGAAGATACAGCATCTGATGCAGATTTTCAACATCCCCAGGAATAGAATTTTCTACTCAAGGGACAATTCCTTCGCAAAAGATCTGATGCGCGAAACACAGGGTCAAGGTGTTGACCTCGTACTCAATTCTCTGTCCGGCGACTTACTGCACGCCACATGGCAGTGTGTCGCTCCTTTCGGAAAAATGGTGGAAATTGGAAAGCGAGACATATTGGGCCATGGAAAGCTTGATATGCATCCTTTCTTGGAGAATCGCAGTTATTGTTGTGTGGATGTTGGCACATTCCCCACCAAAATGATACACAAGTGAGTGTGTGGGTACGCCGTTTTGCATATCACACTGACGAGAACAGATTACTTCTTTCGACTGTGAAGCTCATCGAAAAAGGGAAAATCTCTCCTATTCATCCAGTGAAGATGTTTGAGGCTAGCGCAGTACAAGACGCATTTAGGTACATGCAAGCAGGTCGACATATTGGTAGGATTGGCGTCCGTCTACGCGATTCTTCTGGAACCCCGAGCCTAGGTGTCGTTTCTTCTCGCTCAAAGATGAACACGCGCCTGGATCCGACAGCATCGTACCTTCTTGTTGGAGGCCTCAAAGGTCTAGGCCGAGCAACTTCATCATGGCTGGTCGAGCACGGCGCCCGTTCGTTAATCTTTTTGTCTCGGAACGCCGGTTGTGACCAGAATGACATCGAATTGGCCAATGAACTGAGCTCCATGGATTGCGATGTCCAATTTGTCAAAGGGTCAGTCACATCTATTGAAGATGTGGAGAGAGCTGTTCGAAATGCTAGGCGCCCTCTGAAAGGCATCTTCAACATGGCAATGGTCCTTCGTGACGAAAGTTTCGCCAAGTTGAGTTTCGACCAGTGGGATCAAGTAATTCGTCCGAAAGTGCACGGAACCTGGAATCTTCACCACGTTATCGAAGCTGCCGGTATCAAGTTGGATTTCTTCGTTTTGTTCAGCTCACTGTCTGGGATCATTGGTCAACCCGGTCAAACACACTATGCTGCTGCAAACACCTTTCTGGATGCCTTCGTCGGATATCGGAAGAGCCTTGGGCTCAAGGCCAGCTCTATAGACCTCGGAGCCATCCAGGATGTGGGATATATCTCTCGGACGAAAGGCCTGCTACAGAACATGAGCAGCGGAGGATTCATGCCATTGAGGGAACAGGAGATGCTTGACTCGGTTTCTCTTGCGATGAAGTCGCAGAGCACTGATACTTCAGGATCGAGTCTTTTGTCCTCTGAACAGTCAACCTTCACCGTTGGCCTGAGGTCCACAATTCCGCTAGATGTTCCAGCTAATCGCGCCGTTTGGAAAAGGGATCGTCGAATGGCCGTGTACCACAATGAAATCAATGCGCAAGGGAGCGAAACGGGTTCGAACGAGGGATTGAAGCTTTTCATACTGAATGCCAAGGGCGATCATTCAACTCTCAAGACAGATGACGCCGCCATATTTCTCGGTCGTGAAGTCGGAAAGAAGCTTTTGGCGCTTTTACTGAAGCCGAACGACGAAGTGAATGTGTTAATGTCTTTAGCGGACATGGGTTTGGACTCCTTGGTTGCAATCGAATTGCGCGCATGGTGGAGGCAGGTGTTTGGGTTCAACGTAAGCGTATTAGAGATGATGGGGATGGGGACTTTGCAGGCCCTTGGACAATTTGCAGCGAAGGGTCTGTTGAAATTGGGGGAAGAAGGTAATGAATATTGAACGGTCCTGGAAGTTCAGGGGCACTATCCTGACACTTATTCCAATTCACATAAGCTCTTTGTGATTTCCCTTGCCCCGTGCACGCTAACGGTCCCCCTTTTGTGATTACTCTGGCCCGTGCTTGCTCCTTAACGACCCCTTATGTGATTTACAATCCTAATTTCACCTTTTCTTATTTCTAACCTAACTACTACTCCTTGCAGTAGGTCTTGCAATTAGATAGTAAACGCTCCTTTTTGTTTGTTTATTTTGTGTCTATTTGCTGTTTATTAGCATTTCTTCTCTTCCGTTCCTCTTCCTTTGCGTTTAAGCGCTATGCCTTCATCATCTTTCCAAAAAGCTGCTCGTT